>VUQK01013583.1:20935-32633 GCA_015106715.1 Bujurquina vittata | reverse complement strand
ATAGCTTACAAGTGTGGCATTAGTGACCTTTTAGCAGCAGCAGCAAAAATAAGCAACCTTGGGTTTTGTTGGGTTTTTTTTTTTTGGAAAACAGACAGGAGAATTGTAATATATTGGGATTAGGGCTGCAACAATTGCTCGAGCAACTTGAATAATTTGATTCTAAAAAATTCTCGACAGAAATTTGCTGCTTCAATGCTTTGTTTAAACTCTGCAGGTCACTTGACGTCCATGTAAGCAGAGCGTTTCACGCACAATAGCAGCATTAAAGTTCTCCGTTGCTGCGACAGATTTTCATCATTTGGAAAAATGACCCTTTAACATCGAGTATTGTTGCTGACACATTGTTTCCACACCTCCACTGCTCTCTATACAAGTGTGTGTGAAAGGAAATGTTTTTCCAGTGTCCAAAGGAGCAGCGCTTTTACCTGTAACCACCATTAGAACCTTTACTGGGAAACAGTAAAGGTTTTAAGCGTCCCACAGCAGAAGACAAACAGCTGTTTGTTTCACACAGCAAAAAATCTGCAGTAAATCTACAGAACTTTAAATATTCTGGTGATCTGTCAATAAAACAAAAGTATTTCTTATCTGATTACTTGATGGAATAATCCATAGAATGCACTATTATCAAAATGATTGATAGTTGCAGCCCTAATTGGAATATATCGTGTACTTGTCACCACATCACGGTGGAAAAAACTGGGTGTATTCCCCAATGAATGGGCCACACTTGGAAACTTTTGGAAAATGGTGCAGGTTTGATTTTTATAACGGTGATGAATGGCCTAAACTTAAAACAGACAGGTCTAATACACTGTTTAGCTCACCAGTACTTGGTGGATCTCTGCTGTTGTTGTGTTTACACTCATCCGTGTAAAAGTTCCAGCTCTCCATCAGCTTATCCAGGGTAGCAACAGAAGAAACCTAAGGAGATGCGAAGAACATAGAGGACAATTCAAGAAAAAATATCTGGAAGGTTTGTTTTCTGGGGACTAATGGATGTTTTTACCATAGGTGGATAAGAAGTATGTTAAGAAAGTGAACCTCAAATGCAAACCATTTGGCCAACTGACTTCATTTGTTTCAGTTCACTTTATAAATACGGTAGCTGTAATCAACCGGTCTTCATACTGGGGATATAATAAATCAAAATAATACCTTGTTGCACTCCAGTACTGGACGTGCTACTGTACAAAATGTTTAGTCTTCACTGACTCTCTGGCTTGTTTCAGAAGGCAGAGCTAAAGAAACAGGCCCTTGCTGTGAAGGTCACTGACTAATGGAAGTTCACAGGCAACTTGCTCAGAGGCTCTTGAGCTCTGCATGTCCATTATGCATATATGTGCAAAAGTAGGTGCATGCTTTTGAGTATGCTCTTGGAACCCACCTGGATGCTGCAGGAGACAATGAGTACTGCCAAAAAGAGGATCAGCTGTGACATCCCTTATTCCTGCTGTTGGTGCTGGGAGGGGATACTGCAGGGCTGGGAAGAGTTTTCACCTCATAAAGGGGCTTATCTACACTGGCCACGCTGCCTGGATGACACAGAGACACACAAGCCATCAAAGCTCATTGCAAACACATTCTTGTTAATGCAGCACAGCTTGGCCGTGCGAAACAAGAGAACCAAAACAGGAAAAGGCTGGGCCATGTCGTTCACACTACAATTACACCAAATTTAGAAGGTATGCCCATGAGGAAGTATAAGAAAATAAAGAGAGAAGTCTTATATCTTTTTAACTTGCTTCCTAAACAGGCAAGAAGTGAAGACAGGGAAGGATATTCACTGTGAACCTGATCAGTCCCATGCCAATCCTGCTTATTTGTTGAATTATGGCCATAGTCCACAAGGTCTACAGCTATACAAGACAGGCCAAAACATTATAAGGCCAAAAAAGCTCCAGGAAATGCTACTTGTCCCTTTAGCGAGACAGCTGCATGCAGTCAGTGACTCTGTTGGCAGCTGTCCACCTTCGTGTTAAAGCCAGTGAATGTTTGGTTGAGTATTTGTCAGTGTGTGCCAGAGGTCACTCACCTTCGCGTCGACTGCCACAATACTCCCAACAGATTTGACTGAAGCCGGAGAACGGAACGAAATCTGAAACGTTTCTGCAAAAAACACCTTGACCATGGAAACATTTTTGGCTAAAACGTTTCAAATTCCATTCTGTTCCAGTCGTGCAGGGGTAGGAGGACGAGTTTGTGATGTTGTGTTAGGAATTTCTTTTGTGTACCGGGAGGGTAGGTTTTTCGGGTTTTTTTCAACAGATAAGAGCACAATGTGTCATGACAGATGGCAAGGATTAAATGTACTTGGTTGGGAAAGCTTACTTCACAACTTTCAGTCTCTGTTTTGACTGAAAATGTCATCAAGCTTCTAAAATGTGGAGTAAACAGCTGCTTGGAGCTTCCAGTCACAATCTAAATGTCCATGCTATCAGTCTTGATCAAGTCTACACCAATGCTTTTCTTAATGGACTGCTCGGTGTAATAACAACTGGATACAATTAGCATTTGCTGCAGTACAACCTGACTGATTGCGTGGGCGCCTGAGAGATCAGAGCCTCTCTTGTCTGGCCTGGCATCAGGTCATGACTGGTCCAGCTCAGATAACAGCGCTGCCTCCAACACCATCAGACTTGTTGCAGTCTTAATCCTGTTTCTATGACTGTTAGGCTCTATGTTCTGATTGGTAAAGGACTCGCAACAATGGCATCCATTCAAAAATTCCTGCATCTCTTACAGGTCATTAGAAAACTGAGCGTAAAGTATGTCAACCACGTCTTTGTGTAAAGCTGAAACTAACGGGACGACATCACAGCAGACTCTGCTTTGCCAAACATCTGTACTGTAAGCAGTTTAGTCCTTACCAGACAGAGCTCACAAGTGCATGACGTTTCAGCACGTGTCCCGGTACAGCAGCGAGGCTGAGAACCTGCTCTTCCTTGCGGCTAATACATTACACCATGTGTGACGGTTTTCCAAGGGGTTTCCCTCTTTCACGTGCTATCTCTCACTCGCTCTCTCGCTCTTTTGCCAGCCTGCAACTTAGCAGCAACTATGAACACTGATTAACCATACTGAGTTGAGTCCTGCAGGAGGGGGAGTGAGGACGTGTCAAGAGGGATTTACTACAGGAAAAAAAGATTCCTAAACCTGGCTTTTGACCCCTTTGTGATGTTGCAACAGGACACATACACGCCATCACATGTTTGTGAGGTTATGAAGGGAATATGACGTCTCAAACTGAGAGTACGGCTGGAGACCCAGATAATATCTAAAATTTAGACAGCTTCATCACTAGGGGAAAATAAAAACTTTAGTGATTAAATTTCCTTTAGATGACCTTTGCAACAAACTTGCTCTCTTCTGCACAGTTTTCAGTTTTCATTCAAATCATATCTGCATATTTTTAGATATAAAAACACCGAATGCCCCACAGCAGAAGGCAAAACGAGACTCTCTCGATAATGAACGTTCACTGCTTGTTACACTCAGAAAAAAACGCACAGTCAGAGCACAACTAGGTTTTCAAGAAATACCCCGAGGACATAAATTCACAGAACTCTCTTGCTTTATTTGTGCTGATTTGTCAAGTACAATGTGTCTGCTTGGATGACTTTAATTCGGGAAGAGAGAAATCACGTTGACCATTTTGGGGGACACTGGAGTGGAACTAATGGGCTTCGAGGTGTGAGGCTAATTAGGCTCCTATATTGTGCTGTTATGATAGCCTGCTGGAGTAAAGCCCTACTGCTCCCACTTAGCTTTTTCAGTCCATTGTGGCTTTAGACCAATCAAGGTCCCCTGAAATGTGTTTCCAGCCCCAAGTTCTCTGGTCTCTGTAGTTCTCTGTTCCAGGAAATAATCTGGAGCTTTTATCACTTTTGTTGCACATTTGATGTAAGAGGTGAAACAACAGCTGAGACTCAAGCGTCTGGAGCCAGATGAATCTCTTGAGATGTTTGGGTCTGGTTCCTTTTACATTCATTCCAAAATACCAAATAGATGCAATTGTAACCTAAATCCTAAGAGGTTATTGCCCTCTCAGACACACAGGATAAACAGTTTCTTGTTTGAACAAATCCTTGGTCACTTATTTATATTTTTGAGAGAAAGAAGTACATTGAATAACACAAGAGAATGACGCAAATCACCCAAATGTCCCAAACATAAAAAACTGTTCAAGAGCATGTTCGATGGCTTAATACAATGGCCACTAACAATTACTCTTGTTTGCTGGAGAGTGCTTACCTTTCATTTGATTACATTGTCTGACAAATAAAATTACAAAAAAGTTCTATGCATGCATGAATGCGGGGCAGAGGGGATCGGCAAGGATTAAAAACAAGCCTCTCTGAAAAACACAATAGCTGTCCAGCTCAGAAAATGCCCCTGAGCAGCAGTATATCATTCAGCTTTCCAAGTGCACAGGCTCTATGGGAGTAAACACAAAACTGACTGACATCATCCAGCTTCAACAGCTTTGCTTGCCACAGATGAGGTCTGGGTGCAATTAAAAAAAATATACCCGAGATATATTCGGTGAAATATCTTTAGTTTTTGGAACTTCAAACAGCAGAATCAGTCAAACCAATGACTATCAAAGCAAACACATCATATTTTCTTCTTGCTTCCCATAGTTTGATAAATTTTTCCAAGGCTAAGCACGCGGGGCTGCAGATGTTACATACTCAGTGCTCAGGCATGAGAGCCCCAATATCTGACAAAAGGGTGACAAAGAGTTCAGGAAAGATAAGCATCGAGCTGCAACACGCTCCTTTACTTGTTCGGCGATATTGCCGAAATCTAGGCATCGAGCTCTGCTTGACTTACCTGATGTTCAGCATGATAGCGCACTAATCTGTTCCTGTGTAAAATGTCAAACTCACCAGCCTGACTTTCCCCCTCTTTCTCTGTGATGTTCTGCAACCATTCACATACCTTTGATTGCACGACAGTGGATGTGCATTTCAGTTATTTTCTGACCTCTTAAATCTCTCTGCTTTTTCTTCACATATTTCCAACGTCCCTCAGGAATTCTTTTGAAAAACTGCACGCTGCGTCCCTCTTACTGCACTTCGAGCTGGCACAGTTGACAATAGCTATTGTTAAAACCTTTTTAAAGCATTTTTGAAAGGGTTGTTTCTTCAAGAAAGAACACCTATATGCCAAATAAGCAAGATGTCAATAACAATGATAAACGTGTATTTCATTTCAACCGTTTCAACAGGAAGTTCATCTTGACAGACAGCTTCCGTTCATGTCCTACTTCACCAAAAGACATATTAGCAAATATAAAATAAAAACAGACCAGTGATTCTGTTCTATTTGAAAAATACGCAGCGGCATACTGAAGCCTGCTTTGCATACTCAGCTGGCATTTGAATAACAAATGTGTCTCAAAATCTTTCCTAATTACTGCAGATCAGGACAGACATAAACTAAGAGGTATTTCCACATTGTGACTTTTTGATATGCATAAACTGGGCCGTAGCCGCTTTTAGTCAGAACCGCAAAAGAACTTTGTTATTTCCATCTGCAGTAACTTATGGCGGCGCTATGGCTCTGTTTTGAGACGTCTCCTTGATGTGCATACATGACAGCCACAACAAGACCTCAGAGTACAGCACAGAGCATCTATGGCATCAAGCATGATTAAACCAGACACATTACAAAGCAGGAGCTGATGTGGAGGTGGGTTGCAAAGAGGCTTACAGAGGAAGCAGCAGCTGTAGGCAGGCTAAATCAATGGAGGAGCATCGGGACATTTTCAGGTGGCCTAATTGTTGTTGTAGCCTGCACTGAACTTAACAGTCAAATTAAGCACCAATGTTATAAAATGAGTTGGTGGACCTCTCAGAAACTCTCAGAATTCTCTCACTCTCACCTTTAAACTTTGTGCTGATGCCGCCTAACACGCCTATTTAAACTGCTATAACTTGTGCCAAGTTTCACTAAATTTCTCTGTGTGTGCATTTTTTCTTGATGCTGGAATGTAATCATTTGAGTAACTGTTTCTCAGCCTGAGTTTAAAAACTGGTTTGTGTGTCTGGCCTTTTACATTTGTGGGTGCTATGATTTTGTATTCCCAGTCTATATTCATAGCCATTGTACAACTTGAAAATGAGAGTTCAGACAAGCCAGACGGATTATTTTTTTAGCTTTTCTAATGTGGATTAGTTCCATCCTAGATGAACATACTGCACAAATTTCAGTGCAAAGCTGTTGCTATTTATCCGTACTGATATTAAACCAGGATATTTAAAACTTTAAAGCATTTATTTCATGTTAGCACACGCATAACTTAAATAATTGTGCAATTTTTATTTGCACACTTTTGTACACGAATGGTTAGACACCCTCTCTCCACCTCCCTCCCGTCATATTTTGAGTGGAACTCATTTATCCAAATAGAAAGAAAGCGCAATAAATGTAAAGATAAATTTCAGAGATGACAGTTTTTCCTGTATTAAATATTGCAGTGATATAGACAAAGTGAATTATTTTGGCCTTCATGTAAAAAAATCTAATATTATGACAGCCTTAATTGACAGAATTAGCAGCCTGTTTGTGTGAACAAAGTGGCCCAGGATCGAATCATAATCCCCGCCTGATTTATTGATTCTGTCCATGCCAGCACCCTCTATGATATTTGCCAGCTGGATGTAGTCTGAGCCTAACTTTCTGGCTAGAGTAGAGGCCAGAATTGCTCTTCAGTTGAACGTCTTCCAGCCATGCATGAAATGAAGAGCCAATTCTTCCTCTGCAACTGATTAAAAGTGTATTAAAACATTTTTTTCTCCAGTTCTTTCCCGGCTACAGGTCTGTTGGTATCATTGTGTGGCCTAAACACACAGAGGACATGCATCATTAAAAAATCAACACGCTGTGTAGAGTCCTCGATCAGTAACAGACCATGTCAGCAGCCAGCAGCATAGAGTATCAGCTCTTTTTAATTTCTTTGTCATTCTCAGAGAAGCAAGAAGAGAACCACCTGTTAATCTTTTGACAATATGCAAAATGCTGCAAAGTCTTCTTGTTGGCAAATCTCTGGCGAGCAGCATGAGGCAGTGGGTGTATCAGGGTAATCTTTTGCTTCTTTTGTCACTGCATTCAAATCAGTCCCGGTGCAGCCGTCCTCTCAGCTTGCATCTGGCCATTTAAATAGGCTTGTCTCCGTGTGACTTATGAATATCTGCGATTTTATGTGTATATTGAAAAAGAAAATGCTGGCTTTTGATACCAAAGAGCTGCTGCCAAACACGTTTATTATTGATGCTATAAAATTCTTCCCCCCAAAAAAAGAGAACATCTTGCAACTTCACTACAGCTGTAGCAGCAACAAAAGTACCACTGCCCAGCCAAACAGATGAAAACAATTTGTTGTAGATGTTACTTTGACTGAAGGAAACTAAAGCAAAACTGAAACTTGGTATCCCAGTCTCGACCTCAGCTGCTTCTCCCTAAGTTTCTCTAGGCTCACAAATCAACTAGCCTACCTCATTGTAGCCTAATTTAGTCTATCTGAACTGTCGGGTTTGTTAGATGACACGACAGGCGGCGCTTGTTTGCCGACTGCTGCTCTTCCTGAATGGTGACTGGAAAAAGTGTCAAGTTTTCACTTGTCCATTTTACAAAAATCACATTGCCTCAGTCAATTTAATTACTGAAATTCACGAAAAGGGGTCATTAAATGTGTCATAAAAGGTTCCACCACCAGCTAACATTACTTTCCCCATTCGTGCATTTTTATTATGTGTCAAAATGTCAGCAGAACCATTCACTAAATGTGTGAGCCGAATGTGTCAGCGGGGAACACTATGCTACTTTTGTTGAAAGATCAGTAACACTTCTCACTTTGGCACGGCAATTTAAAAAAAGAGCCCAGTTTCATTTACCTGTACTTGGTGGGCAATTACTGCATCTCTGAAACACAATTATTAATGAACCTCCAGATGGTAACAGCAACAGAGTGCATACATCTGAAGATGGAGTATTCTTAAGCCTCAAAAACAAATGAAATTTGTAGCTCAGATTGCAACAGCTCTGTCGAGAGGTCAACCTGCCACAGACCCGATCGCAATGTGGGAGAGCGGCTCAGAGAGTGGCCCATCTGGATGCAGCTACGGGGACCTGGCAGCTGGATGCTCGAAGCCTCTTCCGCGCATTGGGTATTTACGTGTTTATGCAAACATTTCCCGTTTAGAGGCCACATCAGCTGAATGTGGGTGGGAAACAATGAAAAACAGTTGTATAACATTTGATTCATACCTGTAGTGTCTGCGTGCGTGTGCGTTTGAGTGTGTGAATGCTTGATGCTTCGCTCCGTGTGATGCTCTGCAGGAGCATGTGTGTGGGAAGTGCTTGGTGCTGGCCGGATGCTGTTTCATACACACTTTTATGAGGCGCTGTGGACCTACGAACCATGCCTGCTACGAAGCAACAACAGCCCTACGGGGAGCCTTTCATTAGCCACATTCAGCCATCCTACATTCTTTCTGCTGTGCTTGTGTCAGCAGCACGATGAGTCTAATTACCAAACTCCAGCACTCCGGCACAATTTTTCACCGCAACACTGAAAAGTGCATTTTTTTTCTTATTATCTGGCTCTTAAACCTTTAAGTAATTAAATGTTAGGGAATAATATCGCAATAACGCAAATGCTACTAATAAACAATAATTTGTCTTGTGTAAAATGGGAACGAGCAGACTTGCTAAGAAACTGTGAGTCACACTAAGTAATGTAGCTGTTCATTTATATGAACAGTGAAGTCTCTGTTTACCAGCGGACAGGATTTGTGCTTTTAAATAAGCAATATAAAATCTGTACAGATGGTGGTTCATTTTTTGCTCTTGCTTTCTCTTGTGTACTCTGGCAACTGAACCTGATTGCACCTGTATAACTGTGTAGGTAACAATAAAAAGCTTATTGCAGTGCAATTTTTGTGTCAGCGATTACATTCTGGCGCAACAACCTTCCATTTGTCCCAAATCTTAATATGAATGACTTTGACATATATACAATAACACCCTTAATAAATCAATCCATTATGCCGTGTTACACTCTGTAGCTACAGTCAATCTTCCCCTCATTCTCGCTGCTAACCTCTGATAAATCACCTGAATTATGTGATTAAATTAATTTGGTATCATCCACCCTCCTCTGCTTATTTCACTTAAAACAGTCCCATTGGGTGATTGTTCAGCTCCGGCACAACTACATCAGTTTCCTCCTGGGAGGACTTATTTCGTGGCGTAACAAGGCCTGTGCTCTTCATCACAAAATTGTCAAGATTTCCATTACACGAAGCAGAGGATCACGAGCCAAGCCTCGTGGCGACTCCGACTGTGCTATAGCTTCTTACCACAAAATGAACAATGATTAGTTTCCTGAGATTATAAAGCTGATTTTAAGACGACAGCATAATGACAGTCCAGCAGTGTTGCCACTGTAGAGCAGAGAGCGGGAATGGGATTGTGTTGATGCTATCTGTGGTTCCAGCTTGGCAGGAATTATGCTGCGTGTGCTTCAATGGCGGACGGCACTTAGCTTATTTGTCTCTGGCCGTGTACTTGCTGATATTCGGTGACCTAGCTGGCACTGAGACGCAGGAAAAAAGATTCGAGGAAATATCAAGACTATTTGCACTTGTGGTTCTGCACTGCACTCACCGTTTCTGTGGTAACCCACCGCCTCCAACTGCAGATTCAATGTTCAATTTAAACACATGCTTTTGATTTTTTTTTTTCCTCATGATAGGCTGCAAATGATTAGAGGATTTTAACGTATTCAGGAAAGTGGTAAACTCTAATTCTCCTGAATGGTGCCTGTAATATTGTGACTGTCTGCATGAAAATAGCAGCCGACAAAAACACTGACGCGATTAGCATGGATGGTTCAAGTGTATCAAACTATGCCAGTTATGGTTCAAATTACAGGGATATCTACTTAAGTGTTTCTATTTTCTACAACTTCATACTTGCACTTCATGATATTACAGGAAAACGCTATTTTATGCCTCTATATTCATTTGACAGTTAGAGATACTTATTACTGTCGCATTTCCCCGTGCCTCTGGAGCAGGTAAGGAAGTCTGTGGCTCCTTTCCTTCTGCCAACAGATACACAGATTTAGTGCTGTTATATCTCACATTTGAGTGAATCATAGAACAAGTGGACGATTCAAACAAAGCTTGCCTCTTACACCCTCTTACGGAGCTTTCCTTGAGCTGTATCAGCAGACAAAGTCCAGGCTCCTCTCTAGTTTTCTTTGCTTTCCTGCTCTCTTTATGGTCCGGATTTCCGGCATATGCCAGCCCACTGTTAGTTCCGTCTGTCAGCACCTCGTCTCTTAAGTCTTCAATCTGCATGCCCACTCTACACCAACAGCTCCAAATTGTTGCCACAGATCACCTAGTCCAACTTTCATCTGGAAGAATTGCTAAAAACCTTTTGAATTTCTGCTCTGTGATTTGAGTCTGAATGTTTGCTGACTTTGCATCTGACAGCGAAGTGGTCTTCATGCCCA
This sequence comes from Bujurquina vittata, assembly GCA_015106715.1. Lineage (NCBI taxonomy): Eukaryota > Metazoa > Chordata > Actinopteri > Cichliformes > Cichlidae > Bujurquina > Bujurquina vittata. The sequence goes on along the minus strand of VUQK01013583.1, from coordinate 22,099 downwards.
CGCAGGTGTTTATGGTTACTAAATATACTGTACTGCAGTTCAGGTTGAAGTTGAGGGAAACTGCATAAAAATATGTGACGTCAAGCAGATTTACAGTACTGTGCAAAAGTCTGGAATTGTAAGGGAAATGGGTTTTTATTGAAACACGCAAAAATATATATATGGAAATATAATATATAAGGCAAAAGCAGAGTTTGCCCAGTTCTAAAGAGATTGAAAGTCAATATTTGGTTTGACCATCTTTTATTCTTGGGATTCTTGTGCTGCTGTAGAGTCTTTAACTTACAATGTACTGTAAAGCACCTTGAGGGGATTTGGAACTAAATAAATGAAATTTCATTTCATTTATGACTTCAGCCCACCATCAAAATTATGATACACATATAACCTGTATCAATAATGCCAGTCAAAAGCTGCTTCAAGAATTGATCATCACAGAGATTGCAAACAGTGAGTTGCGAGTGCATATTTCTGCATGAAACAGCACACATAGCAAAAAAAAAAAAAAAGGTAATATATTTCCCTTGAGTATAAAAAGACCTTGTAACAGTAATAAATCTCCCTGTGATGACATGCGCAGCACTTGGCTGAAATTTGTTGTAAACATTGAGAACGGAATAACGCCAACACAGCAGTTCCATCTGCCAACACTTGCACGTTAGCGCGGCGAGCCAACCACATCGCTTCAGCTGTCTGTGAATAGAAAACAATCCTCGCTGTGACATTTACTAAAAGTATTATCCACGCCAAAACTGAACGCAGAATGCTGTTGTGTGAACAGTCTTATGTGAAAGGGATGTGGTTTTGATATAGCACAGAAAACAGTGAAAGCTGAGGGATCCAGTGACACTGCCCTTTTTTTCCTTTCTTTTCCAAATCAAGAGCATCCTTTTGCACCTGTGTGTCTGTGTCTCAGCAGCTTTCTTGTAATAGTCTGGGACTCAACATCTTCACTTATTGGAAATAATTTTAAGGTTATAATTTCAAGGTTTGGGAGCAAACACACACCTAAAGCACTCTTTTTCCTCTAGATCTTCCATAAACCCCACCACCTCACATAGATTGTGCCTAGGACTTGTTGTCATAGATCCTAGTGTTCGGTCAGCTGATCAAACTGTAAGAAAAACCCCACAAACTGTACATAAAGGATGGCTATAGCCACCA
>VUQK01013580.1:46870-58266 GCA_015106715.1 Bujurquina vittata | reverse complement strand
AAAAAAATAGTTTGAGCTTACATTAAATATTTTGTTTTTCTTGTCATCATTGTTGAACAGTATGGAGTTGATTAAAGTATAATTAATCATTAGCATAATGATCTCTCTCTCTATGGAGTTTGCTTGTTCTCCCCGTGTCTGCGTGGGTTTCCTCCCACATGTCCAAAGACACGCACTTACTGGGGTTGGGTTAATTGGGTACTCTAAATTGCCCATAGGTGTGCATGTGAGCATGAATGGTTGGCTGTCTCTTTGTGTTGGCCCTGTGACAGGCTGGTGACCTGTCCAGGGTGTACCCTGCCTCTTGGCCTGTGTCAGCTGGGATAGGCTCCAGCCCCCCGCGACCCTGATAAGCGGCAGTGAATGGATGGAAAATTAAGCTTCTATTTTGGCTCCAGATGAGTCAGTGCCTCACTCGTCACAAACCTCACCACACGTCAGTGGTTCCAGGGTTGGGCCTTCCTCCTTCATGCACCTGGGATGCTTAACACACCTGTGAGGAGTTCAGCAGGCTCCTATTAAAGCTGGAGGAAGGCACCCATTCAATGCCTGATTGTTGCGATGACAGGAGTTTGTGGAATTGGCTCTTCTGAGGCTCAGTTTACAAACGTTTCCAGTGTTCTTTTGTGTGTTTCGGCCTCCCGTTTACGCGAGAATGGAGTGAAAACAATACTTTTTGGAAATCGCCTCCAGAATGGAGCATTTCTGAAATGCTCTGTTCTCCATCTCCGTGTAAATGGACAAGTGTGACGCTTTTTGGACAAGGGGGCACTCGCACATGCAAACAATGGTTGCATTGTTTGCGTTTCCAAAATCATTTTTGCTCCATTCTCGTGTAAAAAGAAGGCCGAAATGCATCAAAACATCACAGTTTCCATTGGAAACGTCGTCTTAACGGGGCCTGAATCTGCATGTTTGGTTGTCTATGTTTTGTGGTCACTACTGAACAGCTGTCCCTTTCTACACAGGAGACCCGGAACTTGTGTTTCATGAGTAAACCTGAGAGAGAAAAGTCCTGGTGAGGGATCAGGTGGCGGATCAACCCTTGTTGGAACTGTTAATGACTATTTGTCTGGAATCTGAGGACCAGTCCACATTGGAACCTCCCTAGCTACTCTGCAAAATTCTACTGAGAACACTTGTCCTGTTTATCACTGTAAATAAACCCACTAAACTTCATACGGTGAGGCCTTACTTTGAGTCCAACTTGACAATCATTTATGACAGTGAGAATGGTGCCTTAAGTGCCTTAAACCTCCATTTCTTCTTGTGTCCAACAAAGTGTGACTCTTCTGGTTGTAAAACGTTGTTGTATGGTAAAATGACTTCCTGACCACTTATCTGTTACCACAGTAAAAAATTTCCATGACAACGTTATGATCTCAGTTGCTAGTTTAAAATCTTTATTAAATAACATTTCATTTTGTAAATGATTGCCCCCATCAGATTTCACAAGAGCCCAATAAATCTCGGTATTCTTTTGGGTGGGCCCAGCTCGTCAATCACAAGGTACTTTATAAGATTGCAGTATTCCTCTCAACCTCTGAGTCAGATCACCAATTAGCTGATTAAGTCTGGTTTAAGACTAAAAAGAACAAGAACAAGAAGAAAAAAGTGAAAATGCTCAGCTCGAGGCTTTCAGACGGGACTTTACAGCAAACAAACTGGTAACTGTTAAAGAACAGCTGAAGTCTAGAAAAGGGGCTACTGTTGACAGCATTATCATGTCATTATGGATAATCAGCGCATTTAAATGAGAGTCTATAGTGTCTTTAATAAGTGTTTCCATATCTTATTATAAACTGGTGTGTCCATCCACTCATGACAAAGAAGAAAGAGCTTTATTTGTCACATACATATACATGCAGTGAAATTTAGTCTCTGCATGTAACCCATCAAACATGGTGTATGTAGCTCGCACAGCACAGCACACTTTTTTTCTGTCTATGCCTTTTTTATCTGTCTGAAAAACTATAAATCATTAGAACAACTACCTACTGTATACCGTATATTATGATTATTCTTATTTGTAACTTTTGTCTGAGCCTCTGAGAGTTAGGCATATTTAGGTTTCAAGAGATGGATCCATACTAGACACCTCCAAGATGAAATAAACAAACAAACAAGCAAACTAGAGGTAATTAAATCCAGGCACGTGAAACATTCATCACTTCAACTGTCTTTCAATGGTAAATTCTGTTTTTTTGAGTTTAACTTCCAACCCCAGAGCCATAGCTTAGTACCTTTTTTCAAAAAATGCACCATTGTGTACCGATAAGTGTAAAATAAAAATAAAGTAACACTTTGAAAACACATCAGAGCTCAATGATCTCTATCTATACCGACTGAGTAATGTGTTAGGGACAAAAGGAGGCCATATGGTTAGATCAAGTCTGTCCATCAGGACCAACTCACCATCAGGTGGTGATTCGTTGACAGCTGAGCTCTTATCCTTTGACCCCTCTTCAAGAGAGTGGTTCGAGAACCCGGTCGTGTGTTGAGCTGAGCCCGACTTTATCTATCTGGTGTCTCTCAACCTCACACACTAGATCAAACTCCTTACTCACCAGAGAGACGAGGTTCTATGTCCAAATAGCTAGCCCCTATAGCTGGTGATCAATCCCATTCACATTGTAATTGACCCCCTATGATGCCTCCTGCAGGTGGTGGGCCTACAGAAGGGTGAACCCATGTCTCCTCTTCAGGCTGCATGCATGGGTTAGGGCCCAGCCACCAGGTGCTCTCCCTCAAGCACCCTTCCCGGGCCTTGATCCATGTTGGGGCACTGGAAACCCTATCCTAGAGAGGGTAAACTGTACCCTTACTCTTTCTCTCATAGGGGGCATTGCAATTGCTCTTTATCTGGGAATCCCTACCAGGGGGCAAATGGCCCTGGACAACATAGCCCTTGGGATCAGTGGGACACAGAAATCCCTCTACCATGATAAGGTCTAGTAGTTATATTAGAGAACTGCGGTAAATACAGGCTAATGATTATTGGTCATAGTACTGACACTGTCATCAGAAGGCAGATATTTTCACATTTCAGACATAAGTAACTCATGTCAAATGACTCAAACACCAACTATCTCAACATTACAACAAGAACTAAAGTGTGCTTTGTGACACAACTGCTATTTATCTAATCAAAATATCAAAATACAAAAAGGTTATCTGTATCAAATTACCTTTCAGTGGATTTTGTCTGTAACTGAATCCTCTGTGATATTCATCAAGCCCGTGAAGGTCTTTCCCTCAGAAATGTGACACAGAAGGGACTAGCACTGCTTTCACAAAATAACTTATATACAGTCACCCTACAAACATTGTCCATGACCAGACCCCCACTTCAAGTTGGATGGGGGTCTGGTTAGGGTCCAACTGTATGATGAGTATCAACTTCAGCTCTAGTCTGGATTCTGTGTCTCTCCCAGCCCATACAGTTATGAAGCCAGAGGCCAGCATAAATCTCATATACAGCAGCAGCTGTGAGTTAGTCCATAGGGCCGGCTAGTGCTCAGTTACGTAGAGATGGTCGTGACTGCGACCTTATTTTGCCGTTGCTTTCTGCTGCATCGAGTGGCAGAGTGATCACAGCAATAATACTCACTGGCTCTTTTTCAGCACAGGAGCTCAGAGGAAGAAAATTAAAGAAACAAAAAGGAATGACGCTCCGGATCTCAGATCATTTTTTTAAACCCCACATGCTGCTGAGAGAGGACATCCAAGGCAATAAGGCTCCCAGCTTGCTGAGGGAATTGTTTTGCCAAAAATATTTGTTGTTTTCAATAATGTGGTTGTTTGTATTGCACAGAGGACAGAGGAGGGGAGAGGAGGAGGGGAGAGATTGTGGTTCACATATAATCCCTTTGTAGTGACCTAAATTCACCAAAGACGTCTTATTCTCTTACCCAGGGGAAATAATGAGGAAAGAGTATGATTAGCATGATTAGTCTGCCTGTGTAATCCTGCTATTTGCATGTTAGCATACAGTATTCATGTCCTTTTTCTCTCTGTCTTGTTTCTGTGGCTGATACTACAGTCTCTGTCTGTATTTAATCCTTGGCATGTTGGCTTAGAGCACTGCAGTCTTGGGGTTACCACTGGACCCTCTTAAGGGAAGCAGATCCCATGTGACTTAATTGCCTCCACAGGCTCTCCTTCATTCTGGTTCTGACAAGCTAACTTGCACCTTTGCTAATCCCCTGGAAAGGTGCCTGGCCCTGGGAACAGCAGCCAAAAGAGCAGTCCCTGTCCCTGGTGCTTTGAACAGGTGCCCCCAGGGTCTTTACTGGCCTCAGCAACACAACCTCCAATCCTCAATCATCCTCAGGATGAGCCAGGAAAATGCCATTCCAAAGAGAGCTTCTATCCTGGTGAGCCAATGGTATCTGTCCATGAAGACAACAGCTGAGCATCAGCAGTTTCACAAAGACAGAGAAGGGAACTGGACTAACATCACTGGTCCAAATAAAATGATCACATATACAGAGGCACACATACAGCCGCCTCCCTTCTACTGCTCTAACTTTCACTTATTTAAGGCCAGCATTTGGCATGGAGATATTACGCTTTGCTGCAAGTGGTGTTTCCTGGAGACTGAAATGTGTGCCTGTGTGTGTGCATTATTGTGAGTGAGTAAAGAATCCCTTTCATCTCGCCTCTGCAACCAATCTTGAAGTCCCACCACCACCATCACCCACCCACTCTGTAGTCGCCTCTCTTCCACTTACAGTGACTGCCTTGAAAGCCCCATCACTCTTCAGGTGATTGCGCATTCTAATGTGAAGATGGAGCAAGTGGCATGGTCATGCCTCTTTATTTGGAGGCACCACAATGAGGGTGAGTGGCAGAGTGTAGCTATACACAGTAAACAGAGCAGTAGGAAAGTGGCAATTACAAGCAGCAAAGTGCAAGCTGACAATTAATAATACAATAATGTCTGATTTCATTGTTTTGTTTTCTTTTTCTTTGACATTTTCTTTTCATGCAGCAAGCTTACATGGAAGAAAACTGCGCAGAAAGTTAATTCTTCTTAATAAAAGCACACATAAACATTAAATCTTGGTTAATCAAATAGCACCATGTGCAGTGTAGGATGTGGGGGTGTTAGAAGGCACTTCACAAGCAGTGATGGCACGGATGTTGTAGTGAGAGTAACAGAAGCGTAACAAGTTATAGCAGTTATACACCTGAATGAGCATGGATAAATGCAACTAGCTTTTCATGTGTGAATAAGCCAGCCATTGTAAGCATACTGCAAAGAGTTGGTTTCAATCAGCCAGTACAACTTTTGGTAACCTAACAGTATGGTTCAAAACTGTTTTTGGCCAGTATTTCTTGTTGATACAGGAGACAAACAAGCCAAACAGGGACACTTTTCTTGACCTTGAGATAACAGGGTTTTTTTTTTTTTTTTTTTACAGGACTTTTGACTTTTCATTCTTTAGAATAGAAGCTTGCACAGAATCCACAGTAGGAGGCTATTCTGTGGTACCAAGTTAAACCAAATGCATTCATCATCTAACACCGTGTCTACCCAGGAAGCGTTGCATGAGCAGCACATTAGCCGAGCAGCACCAGCAGGTGCTTCCACGTGTCTCTGCGCATTACAAGCGCCTCTTTTCTTTGTGAGTTGGCTACAGATGCAGAGCGTAGCATTTTCTGTAAAAGTGACAAACAAATGGACCATGGGGGTGGTTTTGGATAACACATACAGCATAATATGATGGCGGAAAGTGTACTTTACTGCATCATTATCGTTTCTAATTAGCATAATAAGTAGTTATGCAAAGCTGTTATGGGAAACCTGCAGAAGAAAGGTTAGTTCTTTGACTACTGAGAGGGAGTCAGACATCAGGAGAAGATACACACAAACATACACACATGCATGCACTTCATTGGCTCAAGTACGGTGGTTAGCTCAGTCAACAATCAACTCGTACACTCACTGTCACAACTCTAATAATACATAATTGAGGTAAGGCTCAGGAGGCTTTTGCTCATATTTGTGACATCTCTTGAACTGTGTTACATGTGTAGTAGATTGTATGTAAGCTGTTTTCACAAATGCCTGCAACTCTGAACTTTTCAAGGTAAATATACGATCGCAAACATCACAGTCAGATCACACACTGGCTGGTTTTAGTAAAAATGTCCGTGTGCTGTTGGATTGATGTAATGAATACCGCTGTTAATTATTTGATGCATTCAGCACTAGTGAATGGCTGCCATGTGAGATCCCTCTCTTGAAACACACAGAGTATTTGCAGTAGTGTGAAAGTGTTTGAAACAACCCATTTCCTGCCAGTTAAAAAAGAAAAGCTGTGGGGGAAAAATAGCAACTTTATTTACCCAAAATTGTCCAACAATGTATGAAAACTATAGTTGATATTGCTATCATCACTATGGCAAATCCCTGCATGCAAATGCTACTAAAATTCTGCAAATAAAATGTGATTGGCATTTAAAGTGCAATAGCTATTTCAGCATTTAAAATATTTAGTTTAAATTACAGAAATCAGTGTCATGAATTTGACTGTTGAAACAAATGTTGGGATATCGGGTTGGTACGATAATGTCCACCTTTCAACCTTAGAATTGCTGTCCCAAATGCTTATAGATTTCCCGTAGCGATGTGATATATCTGACAGATATAGATGATAAAGATGCAACATAAATACCAGTCCATTTACATTTTAGAAATTAGGCATGAATCTATATAATCCCATGTGGAGAGTCGGACTTTCTACTGCTGCTGATCTAATTTATAACTTTGCCTGATAAGACAGCTTTATTTTTACATAAGCTTTGACTAATGCATCTTGAAAACATCATGTCCACAATTTAAAGCATCGCTCACAATTATATCTCCATTATCACACACCCACACACTGCCTCTAGAAATCTAAATAGAAACTCAGACCTCCCAGCTGACTGTGGGATTGTCTTACGGTGGGGTCAAAGTTGCAGCCACACAAGGAGAAAGCTATGCAAAAATTCACTCCACTAACCTGTTTATTCCTGTTTACTCCACATCCACGGAGCATGAAATACACCCCGTTCCCTCGTGCCTCTACAGCGAAACCACTGTCTTCACGGGACTTAATAAAAGCCTCCAAACTGTTTTTAAAGCAGAAGGGAGAAAAAGGAGCGAAGGAGCACAGGGGAAGCAATGTTGTGATCCAAGTCAAAAGGCATTTTGATCTTTGTTTCAACAACAGGAGACAGGAAAATAGTTATTCAACACAAGCTTTGGAGAAATGAAAAAGGCTACATAAACGTCTTATACCTCTTAGGGTTAGGCAGGTTTGTGTTTTTCAGTTTTCATATTAATTTCCTACATGGACCAATACTGCCACTGGGTATTATGCATACCACTACATGATTATCACATTTTTTATGCAAAATGTCTTTTTACATGGTGCTCAAACTGCAAAAGTTGAAAAGTAAGTGGGAACTGTGGACTGTGCCCCCCCCCCCAAAAAAAAACAAAAACAAAACTAACTAATGGATTCTTTTGCCAGACATAGGAGTCTTGTCGATAAGTGGGAAATCATTTGCATGATAAAAACAAAAGTGTAAAAATGACTTTTTTTTTTAACTTTTCTAACTGCTGAGTTCAAGAAAGCTGCCCAGGATGTAGGCTTTGCATGTTTCCCTGTCAACAATCAAGAAGAGATGTCATGATCAGAACTTCATGGAGTTCACAACAAGTTGTAAATGGTTCCCTCGAATACAGAAACACCAGGTTAAAGGTCACACGACATAAAAACACACAAGACGTAGTTGCAGAGCAAAGTGATGAAACAAAAATGAGCCGCTATCAAAATGCTGGAAAGAGGAAAAGTGTGGAGGACAAACACAGCTCCATGAGCCAACGCAACACCTTATCTGTCAAACATGGCAGTGCTTCTGTTACAGCTTGGGTATATGTGGCTGCCAATGAAACTGGCACACTGCCATTTATTGATGATTTCACTGCTGACAGAAGAAACAGGATGAATGCAGAGGTGTCCGGCAACGGTCTGCGTGCTCACGTTCAGATGAACGCATCAATAGTCACTGGGCGACAAAACCGAAAAAATATGGTCATAAACAACCAAAGAGCTTTTTTGGGGCAGACTAGCCAAGTCAATCACCTAATCTCAGGGGCAGTGAGCGCTTGCTGAATACCGGACTTTTGTAACGGGTGCCAGGGAGAGAAGATAAAAAGCATCTGCTTATGTCCATTAGTCCAAGAAATCTGACACTTTTTGAAGATTCAGACACATAAATTTATTGGACATAACGTGTATGTTAAATTCTTTCTGTATTGACGCAGTTTCATTTAAATAAAGGTAAGAGTGATGTGGCCATTACTGAGGAAGCGTGCATAAAATAAGCAGTTATTGTTTTAATCCTCTGTATAAAATTGAAAACTCAGCAGGGCCACTAATATAAACTGAAGGGGTACGGCTTATTGAACTCTGCTAATATGAGTGCAAATTAGATCTTAGATATTCTGTAACAGGGAAAAAAAAAGGCTGCCTGAAAATATGTACAGTCTACATTGTACTTAAGGCTTCAGGCGTTTTCAGTGCCTGTCAGTCATCATTTGTTCTTTAATATTCTCAGTATTGTATGCATTGGACATCACAGGCTTGAAAGTTCTGGTTGAAAAGAAATTTCAAACTGGATGAAAGTCATTTTTTCCAACAGAAGCTCAGATAAAGGAAGCGATGTGAAGCTCCCTCAAGGTCACAGAAACTCAAATAGGCTATGAGTGTGAAGACGTTTCGCCTCTAGAAGCAGAACGCTCTGAGGTACAGACACTGACCTCGTGACTTGTTGGCTAAGCAAACCCAATATAACTAGAGCAGCTCTGACTGTCCTCCTATATGCACTGGCACTACATCTATTTTTCTGTCTACTTCTACTTAAAAGAAGAGGGCCATTACACTTAATAGGGCTCTTCTACCACCTGCTGTTATGCACAGATGTTTTCTTTTCTTTTCTTTTCTTTTCCAAGAGAACTGGCAGGGAAAAGAAAACCTTTAGCCGATGCAATGGCGTTTTCAAGCTTCTCCCAAAAGTAGATAAATGTTTATTGAGAGTCTTGTTGTTCGCTTTAGATTTGTCAAAAAATATTGAGGTGTGCACTGAATCTTCCTTATAATGCACAAATACAGACCTGTGGCACTACCTCGGCTGCTCTGTGAATCATTATTTATTTTCGGCACAACAAAAATGGCTGGATAAAAAGAGAAGAAACAGAATTAAACATAATTGTCGGGAGAGACTAATAGTAAGCTTGGGAAAGTGGATGTAGAAGTTTCCCAGGATTTTGTGTGAGCAGTTTTTGACTGAGTATGTGAGTGTCAGACATTCTGTACCTGTAAGCACATTGAATGCTCTCTAACTTTCTGAATTCCATTTCCTGACACAATGACAGATGAAAACTTAACAACATCGCCTCCCCATATCTCCCTCCTCTGGCGCCGTCTCTCCATTTCTTGCTTCGCCTCAAACCAGCTGCAATAAAACTCAAAAACCCACTTGGCTCAGTTCCCTTACCTCCATCTACGCCTCTCCGAAATGCTCACTAGTACTTAACAGACAATTACAGCGCATTTAACAGGTGTATAGGAAAGGCAACTGCCAGAAACTGTCTCATGGGAAGTGTGAGGCTGAAATTTCACTCACAAAGTAACACATAAGAAGCCTTAAACAGATGTGCAGGTCATTGGTACAGTTTGCAGGTACTTGGTTCAAAGAAGTAAACAGCAAGTGGATTTAAGGTTCGTGAGTGTGTGTGTGTGTGTGTGTATGTGTGTGTGTGTGTGTGCATTTTTATTAAAAAGCAAGCTTTAAAACTGCTGTTTTCAGCTATAAAGTACCAGGTCTTTAAGATAGCTTGGTGTAGGTTCAATGCAGCTGTAGTTATCAGTAAGTTGATATGCTATGCACGCATGGACATCTTTTATTAACACTTGACTGCATACAGCCATCGACTGTATAAGAAATTTCATTTGAATTTTACTGGACAAATGAACTGACATTGGGAAATACAGAGGCACTGCATGGTTTATTGCATCAACCATTTCATTGTTGCAGTAATTGGAGCACTGTACATACAGGTTTTATGATTTCCTGCAAAGAAAACAGAGGAAAAGACAGAAAAAAAAACTGCATTATTTTTCTAATCGGATAATAAGATTATTTTATATCTAATTTTCAGAAAATGTCAAGATGCTAACAGTCGAGAGCTGCACTGAATTCCGGTTCAACAGGCCACTATTCCTGGAGAAATGTAGCATATTCTGAGCTGTATCTACATTGTGGTTGTTAAATGTCACTATGAAATTGTGCTTTTACAAAAAAAAAAAAGAAAGCTTTTGCTATTTGGCACCAGAACCTACCATTAACTTGAAGTTTTGAACAAAAGCTGTTATCAGACTCTGTCATATCAGCCCAGGAGATATCTCAGCCTCATATTCAAATCATCTGCATCTCTCCGGTTACCTAAGGGAATAAGAAAAAATATGCAACTGAGCTCAAAAAGGCCCAGGAATATATTACTTAAATGTTTTCTAGCATTTCAAGGCGAATTCTCGTTTTGTGGTTAGGGCACCTGTAATTAAGTCATAGTCTATTTGGGGATAAAATGAGCCTGGATTATTAAGATCCTATCTTTGCTTAATTTCTGGTTTTCAATATTAAAAGGTATATTAAGTACAAACAGCTGGAGATGAAATGGCTCTAATTATATCCTCTCTTTAATTTTGTGATCACAGGGTATGCCACCATAAAAGTAAATATTTTTGATATTCATGAAATCCTCTGAAAACTGTTTAGGGATTAAGAAATGTTCTTATTATTACTAAATATTTTTTTCTCATTAGAATCTTCAATCTATACAACAAGGTGCTGGTCTCTTCTTTCATAATCAGTTTTTTAGGATATGAAGCAATGTGCAAATCCAAATGGCAGCTTATTTGGCATTCTTTTTAAATACCTTTAATCCATTTTAATCAAACTGTGAGAAAATCACATTATAAAAATGATGTGTATACGCTTAATGTCAGAATAAGTGCAGTATTACCTAAGTGTAATATGTGAGAGGTACATACACACTATACAGAAGGGTTAGATATGAATGCTCAGCGTCAGGTCTACAAGAAGAGCCAGGGAGGTGGGTAAAAGAAATAAGATGACGTCATCATCATCATGCACTTCATATTTCATATTTCAGTAAATTAGACCATTATGCAATTCATTATTACTCATGATGATATAATAATAAACAGAAGTCATATCAGTAACTAACACTGATATGTTTCTACATCAGAATCATGGAGCACAAACTTTACAGTACGGGGGGGGGGGTATAATGTGAATCACATGCTGTGGCCTCT
>VUQK01013580.1:10968-28477 GCA_015106715.1 Bujurquina vittata | reverse complement strand
AATATTATAATAACACTTAAAAAAAAAAATATATAAAAATTTTATTTTTATTTATATATATATATATATATATATATATATATTTTTTTTAGCTACATAGTTTAGTCTGTTCAGATCTTCTCTATCCACTGCCTACAGTCAAATGTGAGGTGTTAGCTCTGAGTATTTCAGTGACCTTGTTTGATGTCATTAAGTGTTTGTGGCACATTCCACAGTGCATTGCCACCTTCTGCCTCTCCACTTTAGCAGTGCAGCTGAACCAGAAACAATGGGTGCAAGATGCACCGTGGAATAGGTCACAAGGACTCCATGACTATCAAGGAAGGACATGCTTTGTGCACACGGTCCATTGGCACACTTCAGCACCACATATTTCACAGACAGCTCTTAGTGCTGCCACTGTAGTGGGAGCCGCTGTTGATTCAGCACCATGGACAGATCTCTCCCTGAACGCTTTGTTTCCTCTCTCCCACACTGCTGCCTGTCTCACAATGCTAGACTATTACGTTAGTCAGCTAACCTTGGGTTTAACACTGACTTTCTTGTTGCATAGAGATGCCTTAATTTTAACTGCAGCTTATCACCCTGGTAACCTATGCTGAACATCATTGCTCACATGCTCTATAAATGGTACAGTTCAAGATTAAAAGACAATTTCTGCTGAAAGACCAAGTCAATGCAGTTTCTAGCTGTAAATTGTAGTATCTAACACATATAGTAGGAGGTTGATGTTGGTAGAGCATAAATATCAATAATGAAATAAAATTAGACTATTAATTGTGCTACAAAGCGCCCAACATCGATTGGTCCAGTGCAAACTGTTGCACTCATATTTCATCATTGCAGCTCTGGAGAACATGAGACCAACTTTTTAAATAGAAATCTTTTAACAGAATCGATACAGAGCACAGTCATAATAGAAAGCCAACTCTGTCTGCAGTGTTCTTGTAATGCTTTGCTTCTAACATTTTTTTTTATTTTTGCTCATTCACCATTCACATATCTCTTCCAGAAAATATTTAGCTTATATGCAATGGACACAATGTTTTATTCTTTTTTTTTTTGTAATTTATATGTGTCAATACAGATATTATGTGTTTACAACCAAAGCAATAAGCACCATTTGTGTTCTTAGAACTCCTATTTATTGAATATTGTTCCAATAGCTCATTAGGCGGCCTATTTTGTCCATAAACAGGAATGTTCAGACAGCAGTCTGAGTACCTTCTGCAATTGCACAGGTGGCTGTAGCTCAGGAAGCAGAGGAGGTCACCTACTAATCGGAAGGTTGGTGGTTTGATTCCTCACTGCTCCAGTCTGCATGTAAAAGTATCCTTGGGAAAGTTACTGAACCCCGAGATTTCTCTCCAATGCAACCATCGGAGTGTGAATGTTAGATAGCGCGTAAGCTTAAAAAGAAGTGCTTGTATGAATCTGTGTGAAAGGGTGAATGAGGAATGTTGTGTAAAGCATTCAACATAGAGTAGAAGAGCACCATGTAAGAACCAATATTTTTACCATTTACCATGAAAACTCAGTCAGATAGAATCAAAGGTATTAGGAAACTGTCTGATAGAGACTTACTCTATACATGGAAAAATATCTGGTGCCGAAAGGAAAGCCACGCTGTTTACCCTGTACCTTGGACAGCTCCTCTCTTCAGCCCACTCTGCCTTCACTCTCTTCAAAACCAGCCAATTGTGTCTGAGGGAGTAAGAGTGTTTCAACACCTTGGACAGCTCCAGCTTTGGGACTGCCGCTCACTGTCCCTCTGCCATTTTTTTCTAACACAGAGGAGCTGTTTATTCAGCACCTCGTTCCCCAAACTTTCCAGGACAATTCCCACTGTCTGTGTGAATGAATTTAAGTGCATGTAGCAGAGATGGTGTGTATACTCTGGGTTTGCTATATGCAGAGTTCCCTGCAAAATGCTATACATAAGCACTGCTGCTCAGGATTTTTATGATGGGTTAGATGTATATATGTGCGTATGCTAAACTGCACACATTTTAACTACAATCCGGGCTTTTTTTTATGTCACCTTTCCATCTTTTCCTCTCTAAGATTCTGTCTGCCTTGGTCTGGGTTGCTTGGTTGTTATTTACCTTCCTGACGGTGCTAATCCTTTAACTCACCACTGTTGCAGAGATGAAAGAAAGGTCTTGAGAAGTAAACAACCACGAAACAACCTAGTCGGGTTGATTTATAAATACAAGATAAAGATTGTTTGTGTGTTTGTGTGATTGTATGTGTAGTGGTTGTTGTTCTTAAATTAATTATTGACTTATGCAACATCAATGGGAAGGACTTGCAGCGCTTGCGAGATTAAATTACTATGATTATGTGTGATTTACAGTCCTCAGACCTCTTAGTGATGACTGTGTAAGGAACCCCCCCTCCACACACACAAACACACACAGATGCACACACCCTCAATTTCTTTGCACCAATTTATTTTCTTCCTTACACCAGTCTTGTATTGCATCTGGCATTGCTTTTTATTTATTTATTTCGTTTTTATATCAAGCTAGACTTGAGCCAGGCATAATCGAGGCTCAGGGCAAGAACTGCTGACTGGAGCCCTTTGATGTTTGGGCGGCTGGTTTTTCGGCAGGTCATGGTGTAAATGTAGTGATGAGGTCATGGAATGTTAAGCCCAAGCCTCTTAGCGCACTTAAGGTAGCTGCAGAATATCTATGTAAGCTCTTTTGAAGTGCATAAATTTTGTCTGATGGCATGTGCAACGTTGGAACTTTTTCACTGAAGGAAATACTGTAGAGATTTATGGAATATCATAGCTAAGCATTTGTGCTCAGTGTGCAATAAGAGTCCAGTAACGTAGTATGTGGTTGTGTAAGTCTGTTAGAATGCATTTCTGTGAATACAGCAAATAAGAAAATTCTGCTTAAAGCATTCATTATGTAGTGTTAAATAGATATTTGCACAAAACACATCAAGTAATTCCCATTTCAACAAGAAACATAACAACAAGAACATAAAATTATAGACTGCTTAGATGTGATTTTAGATAAGGTTTCACATGCATATTTATTTTCATACACAAACTCTGTTTATGTCCCTGGGCACCACCTGTGACCTCGGGTTAAGTAAAGTCAGCTGATTCTGATGTGGCAGTGCCTTTCTCATCCCTACAGATGGTCCTGATAGGCCATGGCATGGCCCTGGGACAGCTGCTGAGTGTCACAGCAACGGAGAAAGATAGTGGTGAGAGGTTGTGAGAGGGGCAAAGGCAGGGGACTGTTTAAGGTGGCTATGTTTGTGGAGTGTGCATCTGATTTCTTTTCCTACCATTTCTTCTCTTTATCTAACCACTTCACACACATTACAGTAGCAATCTGTGAACATTAACATTCCAAACAGAAGAAAGACCAGTTAAACTGATTGTTACAGTTTACACCTTTTGAATTATGGAAAGTAAACTCTGTTAAGAGGCACTGTGTTCCGCTGATGCTGCAAAAAATATGTTCTTTAAGAGAAGGGAGCTCATGTTTGATTATCCTTTCCAAGATTTTTTGTTCACTTTCAATGTTCACTACAGTAGTTCACCCCCGTTTTATAGTCTGTTGCATTAACCTTATCTCTGTGTGTTGTGTAAAGTTTGAATATACCACCACTGTACAAATACATATAATACACAGGGCAAAGGTCAGTCAGTCAGGTGCTCAGGCTCTTAGCCAATGTTAGCTCGAGCTTGGATGTAAAGTCAGATGAGATGAGAGATGAAATTGAGAGAGTGGAGGAACCAGGCAAAGGTGAAAGAGAAATGGTAACAATAAAAAATGAATGAGGGGAGAATTGGATAAAGTAACAGAAATGACTTTTGGAGAAGGATGATAAAAATAAATTATTTTTTAAGGAGGAGGGTGAAATAGTTGAGGAGGAAGAAGGGGAGAAAAATAATGCCTTTTTAAAATCTAAACCAATAAAAGAAAGAGACGGGCAGAGACAGAGAGGAGATGAGGTTCGGTGCTGAGTGCAACCTGTGGTTTGACTTTGGCTAACCTTGGCTGTCTGACAGTTGGAAGGAAGGGTTATCTGTCTCCCCTTGGTCCACTCCCTGCTGTTTTAATGAATTTACTGAGGCCTTGGGAATGGCTAATGCACTTGTTTATGTAGGTAAAAAAAAAAAAAAGTGGCTTCAAAATTCCCCACAGCTGTTGTTTCCTAGTGGGAACCAAATAGTCCTGCAGGCCAGGGTTCATTTTCAATTTGGTTATCATTTTGTAGATTTTAATTCAAATCATGACCTTTGCTATATGTCCCAGAGTTTTATTTTAGGGTTCCTGGCCCATATATTGTCCGAATCAGAAAATAAGGGATCCACCTGTATTTTACCTCAATTTTCTTTGAAATTTTGGAAATAAAAGCAGGATTGCAAACAAAAAGTTTCCAAAGTAATATTAATAGCAAGATGAATCACACATGCTAGTTATAAGTTCCCTTCCTGTTCTGTTTGCTTGCATCCTCGGTTGGACTATCACAACCAAATCAATACAGTGACTGTGTCAAACAATGAGTAGACTTAGGAAACATTATCTATAGGGAGATGGAATGGCCATCTCCTGGTTCAAGAGCAAGTGGGACTGTTGTGGAAAGCAATGTGAAGGAGGAAAGAAAATATACTTATTCCTATTAAGAAAGAAAAGAGGGGTCAGAGGACTGAGAGACACAGAGAGAGGCAATAAGTCACTATGAGGGGGACAGAAAATGGCAACCTAGGAAGGACCATATCAGTCATAGTGACACTACCTCGCATACAAAGATGAGAAGCAGAGAAATCAAGAACAGAATGAGAAGGAAAGAAAAGATGGGTTAAATTGTGAGACACAGATCCTTGCCTCTTGTGCAGTGTTAAATGCTAAACATGTTACTGCTTACTGCAGAGCATGGCTTTCTTAACCCTTTGGGTGTTTTCCTTGCCTCTGACTCCTGAGATGCTGAGAGTGAGGAGGCAGAGCACTGGGTTCAAAGCAAGCTGCTTGCCTGCCTGACATTGCTGGGGGATGCATCTCCCTCGCTGTCTTTTCCAGGTTAACATAGTTCAGTTGCCATGTAACCACTTTTGGATTTCATCTTTTTATTCCAGTTTTTCTTTTTAAATAAATCATGTAATAAACATCGGTTCCAGGTGTGGAATAAAACTGGCAGAATGGACTGATTGCACGGGTTTGCCAGGGAGTGTGTGCATCCTGAGATGATTACCCTGGTTTAATTTGACTTTGTGATGGTGGTGAGCAAGCAGACAAATTAATAGATAAACTACAGAATAAGATGTTCCCAGTATTCAGCTCCCACATTGCTAGCTTAATTTTTCTTGAAGCTAGCAACATGTCAAAGAGGGCTCAAGAATAAAAACGAAACGACTTATGAACGTGAGTGTTTAATCTAAAAGCTGTATTTCAGGAAATAACCCATGCTATGTTGAGACAGATCAGCTTGTGTCTCAACATTAAATGCGTGTAATTGTAAGTTTAGAAAAATTGGAGGTAAATAGTGTCTTAAAATGGAGGTGCAGGGCTTACCAATGTGTCTCAAATTTGAGAAAAAAAACCCATAATCAGTCATAATCACTGTTTCATTCTAAATGCATGTCCATATGAATATAATCTACAGAGAAAAAAAACACATATTTAATGAAGCATGTAGATCAGACTCCAGGTGTGCACCTTCCTTAGACCACCGATCCACTTCAGCTCAGCTGCTGGATTTCTTCAGCTTACCCGGATCCCGACAGTAACCTGTGTGATTTAAAATTGATAGAGATGATTTAAAGGAAGAAGCAGCAGATATTGATTTGACTGCGTATCAGCATGTGAATGCAAACATGTCAAAAGATTACCCAGGAGCCAGAATGGTGTCATTCTTTTTCCCAACAAGCTGGTGTAAGAAGTGCTTTTTATTTCAGGAAATGACATGATGACACACAATCTGCCTCACTTTGTCAGATTTGTCAGCACATATGCAATAGGAAGTTTATAGAACTTGCAGTTCGGTGTCTCAAAATGACGCTGCAGTGCAAGCGTAGTGGACCGCATGGAAAAAATTGCACCATAATTGGGATTTTGGTGCAGACTAGCCACAATACACACAACTGCTTGCCTATCAAAAGTAATGTTAGCCTTCCTTTGGTTACAGTTTGGTTTGTGTCATTGATTCTGTCAATCATAGTGTGCTGTGTGTCTCTGCAAAGAGCACTTAACAAGCAGCACATGCAGTTTTCTCAGCCTGTTTTCTTTCCTCTTAGTTATCAGCTTTCTTTTAACTGCTCTTTATTGTTCTGTATGTGCTCAGAATTTGAAGAAAGACAACAATTAGCTTTTTGAGTTGTGCTTTTGCCTCGCCATGTGCGGGAGGTTGCAGGCTAAGATGGTAGTTATTTTGACCAACAGTTCAAATCCTGTTTTGGTGCCTTAAACTTTTATTTTAAAAAAATCTTCCTGATGATGTATATAAAGTTAATTAAACCTACAGTTAAGCACACATTTTTCAAAACTTAATTTATTGATTCTAAATATTCTTGTGTGTGATGAAACATCTGCAGGTTGTTAGAACGTGCTGAAATTTTGACAGACATCACTACACAACATGACAACCAGCTAATCTGGAACGCCACTGTTATCAGCTTAAAAGCGTATGAGGCAGTTAGGCAAAGTAACATGCAGAACCAATGATGATGATTTCAGTTGCAGTTTCAGTCTCTTTTAAGACATGCTGACTTGCATAAGCAGCATTTTTATAAGTGGTAAAAACCTTCAGCTCCATGCGCCATGAAACATGGTCAATTAGTTTACCGTCTGTCAGGTTCAAGCACACAGTTGTTTTCACTTTGGCTAATTGGAGTTTTACTAGCTGAAGGAAGATGGGATGGACATATTACTAATTGCATGACTTATAAATTAGGCCGACATTTCAGTTAACAGTAGTTACCTACAAGGGCTTCACTTTTATGCCAGCAGCAGTGATTTTGTGTCAATGTCTGGCTGGATATCTCATTTATAAAGGACACTCTGTGTTTTCTCACAGCATTACAATAACTCTAGCAGTATCAGTGTAGGAAATTTAACACCCAGTGTGATTTTTATGATCAATTACTTTATTTTTTTTTTCTCATTTACACATGTTTATTTGAATACATTCTCACATACAGATTCAGTTTCTCCACACACATTTGGGCCATTCCATGTTGGATCATCAGCACCACTCACCTGACCATCTCAGATTTGCCTCAACAACATCAAATCACTCATGTTCTATCTGTGAATTATTCTCCTGATTTAGACCGTTTTAAATGATATTAAGGGCATTGCTTATGAGAAGCTGTAAATAAAATATGAGTCTCCAATTCTCATAAAACTGTAGTTTCTACAGGCCTCCAAATCTGCTGTCAGAGATCAATGATGCACATAATTCAGGGACTTCAAACATCCAACATTGCGTGATCTTGAGCTACACTCCAGAGAGTCCATATTCATAGCGCCATATTTGCAGACATTTAACCTTAAAAAATTTGAACGATGCTAGAAAACCGTCTAAAAACTACTTTCATCCCTTGGAAGTAAAGTTTTTCTTATTTTTGCAAATTTTTGTTGCATAATTTCTGTTAAGTTTTTCTTTCTAGTTTTTTCTTTCTTTTTTTTTCTTTTTGACAAAATGACCCATTTGCACAAGCTTGCAAAAGACCTCTTTAAAGGACATTTTATGATAAAAGCATAACTGAGCTTTCATCAGCTTTCATCAACTGACCAAGCTGTGGTTGGATCGTGGGCAAACAATATCCTTCTTTTGGTTTTGATATCTAATGAGTAGCTGAAATGTCCTTTTCACAAGCTCTTGGTCTTGGGATTTTGCCATGAATACTCATTAAGCTCAATCAATGGATGTATAAATGATCATAAAAAAACAGCATCCTGTTTGAAGGGGGTTATGGAAAGTCCTGGGGGAAAAAAAAATCAAAACAACACAATCAATTAATTTTTAATGTGAGCTGAGAATGGCTTTGAAATGAACTTAAAAGATGCAGCAACATTTTCAGTGCCTTGAACCCCATGACTTAGCTGTGGTGGCTCAGCAGTAATGTCATGACGAGACATGCAAAATCTTGAATAAAACATGCCCGACGGTGCCAAATTTAAAGGTCAATCATCCCCTTTCTGAACTCAGAAACATCTTACTCAGGTGCGCGTTTGTGTTGCTGTAGCCCGTGCCTCAGTCTGAATGACTTTAAGGTTCCCGGGAGATTCTGTGTGTCACTGTGTCCAGTAGCAGATATGCTCATATTATTGTCTGTGTGTGAGTAAAGGTCCATGTCTTGGTAAGAGCAGATAAAAGGAAGCATTCTTGGGCCCTAGCCAGTTGGTAGGACACACAATCTTGTTTAGAGTGAGAGGATGTCTTAGCAAGGAGGTTTCTTTTGCAGAACTGCTGCCTGTTGGCTTGTGAAGGCTTTTTTTGTAAATGCATTAGCTCAGGAAGAGCTGCACGGCAAAGTGCATGGAATTTTTTAAGATACAGTAGGAAGACATGAGACATCTGTGTTGTGGAAAAAAGTCTAGAATTTCTTTGATCCACTTTCTTAATCACCAACCCCCTGACTTTGCACCACATCCGTTATGTGTGTGAATGTTATGACCAGAATGTCGTACTGGGAGGAGGCCCCGGGGCAGACCCAGGACATGCTGGAGAGACTATATCTCACGGCTGGCCTGAGAACGCCCTGGCGACCCCCCAGATGAGCTGATGGAAGTGGCTGGGGAGAGGGAGGATTGACTGCATAGACTGCTGCCCCCGCGACCCGGCCCTGGATAAGCAGAAGAAAATGGATAAATGGATGGATGCTATGACTCAGTGGCGATTGCTCTAAGACTGCAAGGGAAGCTCAGCTTCCTCTAAAATGTCAAAAAATAAGTGATTAAATACATACTGTTGTGTGTGCTTGTCATTGACTAAATTTGCGCTACAAAGCGGTCAACTTTTGTTCACAATCAGCTTCTTATCACTGGTAACGACGCGGCTTTCCTCTCACTCATTCCCGCAGGTTCTCAGTGAATTAAACAGCGCGGACGCTGAGCGTCCACAGAGTCCGTTATCACAGCCTAAACTGCTGCGAAACGAGACGAGTCATTGACTTGTGCATAAATGCTGGCCTTTGTCCCGCCCACGGATGCTCAGCGTCTCTGGGGGTCGCCGTAGTACAAGGTAATCATGCCTAGTGCAGTGCACCCTTGAGTATGTTTATATCTATTGCTGAATTTGTATATGTATACAATGCCCGTCAAAAGTTTGGACACACGGGGCACCCAGGTCGCTCAGTGGTGGAGCAGGTGACCACATGCATATGCCGCGTTGCGGTGCGGGCGGCGCAAATTCAAGTCCTGGCCAGTTGCTAATTTCCTGGTTGTCTTCCCCTATTTCCTGTCTCCTTACTGCCAATAAAAGTCACTGTGGCCAAAAAAGTCTGGATGCACTTTTAACTGCTACTGTATGGTTATATGGCTGGTAGCTTGGCACGGTCTCTCTTAAAAAAGATTTTTGAACACCAATCTTAACTGTTAAACAAAGCCTTTACCCTGAAACAGTCTAAATGCATGTGTTAAAACATGCTTAACACTCACTGTCCTCACTAAGAATCTGCAAGACTAGCTTACTAGGCATTTAAACGTTGCTGCTCTTCTTAGTTTACAACAAAAACTATTGCCAGGTAATCGAATTACTCATATTGTTTTTTAAACAATGCATGACTACAGTTATCTGTTGGTTCAAAGACGTTACAGTGCCACCCACCACAAACTGGAGCTGGAGCCCTGACAGACGGCGCTCTCTTACTGTGACAGGAAGGTGTAAAAGAGTGAGGTGGAAAGTAAACAGCTGCATGTAGCAGCGTGCCTCCATAGACATAAAAAAAAAAGGTTATATGTGGGCTGCGTTGGACTAAACCGACATAAACACTAAAGCATTGTGTTACCATATTCTACACACGCATGTGGATGCCAACATGAAAGAAAGAGGGCTACTGTGGCTAATTGCATGTGCTTGTGGCATCATACACAGCACAATATACACACTTCAGCAACATTTAAAACATGTTTTGATTATTGAACAGTGTGACTCTACTCTGATTTTTTTTTTCTTCTCTTGTTTAAGTGACTATTAAATTAGCTGCCAGGGATATCTCTAGCTCTCTCTCTCTCTCTTTCTAAATGCTCTCACTTTCAAGGTCTAACAGTCAAGCTGGTCCACATAGACTCATACACAAACACACAGAGCACAGCCATTGCCCACAGGTGCTGGCTACAGCTGAAAATACTGGGGCACAATCATTTATTTCAATCGGCCTTCTGTCAGTTTAGCATATTTTAGCAGAGCCACCTGAGGATTGAAGAAAAATGTATGCAGATTTGCCATTTTTCAGAGATATCAGCTAAACAGCATTTTGCCTCCCTTGATCAACTGTGTCTTCTGCATTACATCATTCTGAGATAATGTACCACAGCTCATCCATCTAATTCCCTCATGTTTCTTTTCAGCATTTTTAGTTCTTATAGACATCACCGCTTTGCTGCTGAATCTGTCAGTAAATCGGTGCATTTGCATGTCTCTGTTTTCACCGGATGTCTCTTTTTGCACAACAACATAGCGTCAGATCACACCAAATATGCTTAAGATATATTTCTCCTTCACACAATGTGGCCACTGTAATACGTTCACTTGTAATGGCCTGCAATCGGTTTGCTAGACTGTGGTTTGAAAAGGCGTTACTGTGGAGGATGTCAGCATGTATAATGAGGATTGAATCATAGATGGGTCGGGAGCCTTTCTTAGTATAGTGTCGAGGCACCGCTGTGGTTTGGATTTTAGTGCACACACTTGCACAATGAGGAGGCCAAGCATTTCAGGCCCCACGGCACAGCAGATAATGCATGTGTAAGATGTCATTGTGCATAATTTAGCATGAGCAAATCATTTTGTTGGTCATGTGCTTAGCTGTGTGGCTTGGATGGATGGGATTGTTATCAAGTGAGGGCTCACTCATATAGAATGGATCTGCATGAGTAGGCTAATCAAACCTGTACTTAAGATAAAAAATGCTTTCCATATTTGAGAAATTATTTTGTTACAGCATTTAAAAAAAAAAACAATATTATTTCTTCTTCTTCTTCTAATTATTATGAGGTAAGTAATTCTCTATCAGACAGAAAAAACTGTATTATAGAGGGTGACAGCATGGGGTAGCATGTGGTACATTTTCAGTATCTGTCCTGGTGGCTGGCGGAGCTGAATCAGCCTGTTGGAGAAGGTGTGCTGCAGTCTGTCCAGTAAGTGGTGCAGAGGGTAGTCAGGATTATCCAGGATGGATAACAGTTTGTTCAGTGACCTCCTCGCCACCACTGCCTCAAAAGTGTCCAGTTTGCAGCCAGTCACAGAGCCAGCCTTCCTGATTGGTTTATTCAGTATAAACATTGCCGTTTCGAAAGCATTTTATTGGATGGAAGACCAAGACTGTCATGAAGTTGACCTGCAATTCAGGGCAAATAATTTTGTAACTATAGCAATACAAAATGTAGAGACTATAGATATAGAGACTGCATCTGTTTATTAATTTTTTTTTAAATAATCTCATAAAATGATATTGTAGGCTATAAAACATTCATTATATTATGTTATGTATTATATATTACAATCAAAAACAATGAAAATTCAAAATTGACTAATCTATGGCACAATCAATAGAATACTCAATCAGAAAAATGACTAACAGCTGCAACCCGAGTATACAGCTATACAGCTAGTGTGTCCAAACATTTGACTGGTACAGTACGTGATAGGGAAGAATGAGTCACAAGAAGTTTATGCCATTTTCTATTTTTTTTTTTCATTCTGTTTAAAGCTGTTATTCCGCATAAGCTATGAGCCCTCTACAGCATTAGTAATGACAACAAGATTTATCTAGCTCTGCAAACAAATGACAAATGTAGCCCTTTAGCTGGTCCAGGCAGAAGGAAGAAGCAAAAGAGGAGAGAAGGTGGACAGGTAGGGAGAAAAACTGGCGAGACAGAAGATTGGAACTTACTGTCAGAGGTGCCATCTAATGTAAAGCCTAAATTTACTGTGGTGAGCGTGATTTTCACAAATGTACTGTCTGTTCACAAGTCCTGCTAGAGAGACGGGCATAGAAAATTGCTATCATTTGACATTCAAATAATATTCAAATAAAAAAAGCTTTCCAGTCCCTCTGGCGTTTGCTCAGATACTGCCCTGTCTATTTTTCCTGTCCCCTTCTTCTGGTTTTTCCTGACTGTGTCTATCCTCTCCCACTGAGCAAGACTTTAACGCTGCCTTATGTGAGGGCTGATGAGCTAAAGCGGTACTTTGAGTCTCAGGCACAATGGCTGTTTTTTTTGTAGTCACGAATTCAGCAGTGTCCACTACTGGATACACAGCAGTGTCTTTGTCGTCAGTTATTTTTCCTTCTTGTTCATCTTTTTTTTGTTCAGCTTGATTCAGGTCACTATGTATTCCTCCAAAGAGCCACTGCCAGTCCAGCTAAATACAAATGAAAAATAAACTGCTCACAACAATAAACGTCTGTTTCATTTGTCTTGGAGTGTTAATCAAGAACCTCAGCTCTGTATATTATGTGCGCCTTAGTCTTTTGTTTGTGTTTTTTTAAACAAGAAATTAAATTCACAGCGATATAGTTTTTCTTTGTTTGTTTTGTTTTAATTGAAATGTGTAAAAATAAATCATGGCAGCAGTTAGTCTCGGCTGTCACCCATCATTTGGTACTGTTTGGTTTGGCTATTGACTATCTGTTTATATGATCTGCGGCAAGTCATTATGGCTGCCTGCCACTTGGGCAACATGTTCCTTCCTGTGTGACTTTGCTGAAGACCTTCATCAAGTCACTAATGGCTAAAAACAGGGGCCAGTCCCCACTCTCCTCAAGAGTTGTTGTTCTGGCAAATGCATTTCAGCCTCCAGATGGAAGGAAGATGGAAGGCACATTAGAATCCAATAAGTCCTATTTATGTCCTTGGCATGCACCCTTCACCAGCGAATTTGGATGTGACTAGTGAACGTTTTAACAGTCACAATAATGGATTGTGGACCGTGATTGAAAAGTGGGGGGAGGAATCTGGAGTTTTAGGAGAATCAAGTCCTGATTCTCCAAGTCCAGAGACTTGTCAGATCAGTGCCAAGGAAGCTGATGTGGAATTACATGGTGACCCAACAGCTAAAACACTGCGCCACTGGCGCTCTGTTCTTTTCACAGATGAGAGCAGGTTCACATTAAGCACATGTGACAGATGCCATGGGTTCTCTAGACGCTTTCACTTCTGTCGCAGTGGCAGAGCTGCCACTTCTGGTGTTCTCTGGCAAATGCTAAGTAGGCTGCACGGTGCTGGTCTGTGAGCACAGGTCCCACTAAAGGACATCAGGTCCTTATGCCACCCTCACTGAAACGGTGTCCGACAGTTTGGTCAGAAGCATGCACATGAATGGCATTTTATAGGGATTTTGCAGCGCCCCTCCTGTTTCTTCTCACAGAAAGGTAATGGCCCATCTCCTGGTGTCTTCTTCAAACTATTCATACTCTGCTGGGACACAGTAATGTAATGACATATATGGATGTGCCATGGAGGAACTGGACTACCGGTGCCACCTAAATCGGCTGCAGCTACAGTCTCATGCTACCCGCAGTGACAAATGCACTATCAAAAAATGCAAAAATAGAGAAAAATCAGTCAGGAGGGATAAGGCGAGAGAGAGCAATGGGCTGTGGCCACCACCTGCAAAACTATTCCCTTTTGGAGGGTTGTCTTGTTGTTGCCTCTCCAGTGCACCTGTTGTCACTTTCATTTGCACCAAAATAGGTAAAAAGGATTCCCAATGATGTGTTTCAAAACTGGATGGACTGATCTCCCTGAAATTGAGCTGACTTTGTGTTCACTTGAGTGTTCACTTAATCTTTTTTGAGCTGTGCAAATACAGAGGGTTTTCAACGAGCTGAAAACAGAATTACTCTTGAGAACAGGAAGGCCATATTAGACTGTCAGAAAACACTAAACAAGACTCCGGATCAGGGGCGGAAAAATAAAAAGAAATCTGGAAACAATGAAACCATATACCAAAAAAAATGAGAAAGGTACGGAGAAGGAAAGGAACGCTTCATGATTCAAAGCATACCACACAATATGTCAAACATGGTGAAGGCAGCGTTGTGGCATGGGCATGAATGTCTTCCAGTGGAACTGGATCACTAGAGTTTTTGATGTTGATAGAAATGATAGAAATATCTTGAGGAATTCTGAAGCATAAAGAGCTATACTCTGTGCTCAGATTAAGTAAAATGCATTTACGTTGCTTCACAGTGCAAATTGATAATGAACCCGAGCGCTGCAAAACTTTTCAAGACAAAGAAATTAGATACTCTTCAATAGCCACGTCACCGGATCCCAAACTTAGTAGAGCATGCTTTTCAGTTAAAGAAGACAAAAGCGAAGGCAGAGGAAGCCACAAGCCAGCAACTGAAGGCAACCAGTGTGATGGTGCACACAGGCTTATTGATTTAACTGTAGCAGAACTTTGCATAGCTTCACCGTTGGCACCACACTGATTGTGGATCAGAACCTTGTGAAGCCCCACTTCAAAATACCTGAACTATCGCTAAACGAGTTAAACGGTAATTACTTTGAACATCAGAATCAAGCATGTAAAATGTTTTTAGTCAATTTTCTGAAAATTGCAATGGTTCCTGATTGTAAAACTGAGCACTTTTAAATACTATTTAGAGTACCAGTCAAAGCACACTGCACTATCATTCATGTCCTGCACCGGCCTCACATACTGTACTTCTCTGCCTCTCCTGACCTCCTCATGCAGTACCACACTTCCTTGCTTGGCACTCTATCGTGTGCTTTCTCTTGATCCACAGAGACACAGTGCAACTCCTTCTGACCTTCTCTATAGTTCTCCATCGACACTCTCAAAGCTAACATTTCATCTGTAGCGCTCTTTCTCAGCACAAAGCCATACTGCTGCTCACTGATTGTCACCTTCCTTAATAACCTAGCTTCAGCTACTCCTTCCCATAGCCTCCCATAGTTTATATGTATAGAAATTCTCCACTCACCATGACAGCAGTCTTTGTTTGTCCTTTAAGCTCGGGACCTCTACCTGTGCAATATCTTAGCTCTTCCCAGGACTGCGCTCTTCTGGAACGAGATCTCAGATGTCGTTCCAGGAATCTGCTGGGGCCACTCTCCCAGTTTGGGGGTCACTGCCCCGAGTGCTCCAATTACCACGGGACCAGTTACCTTCATTCAACTTCCACATCTCCTCTAGCTGGTCTCTGAGCGCTTGATGTTTCTCAATCTTTTCATGTTCCTTCTTACTGATGTTGCTAACAATCCGTATTACTACATCTATCACAGTGGCCTTCTTTACTCTGCTTGTCCAGCACTACTATGTCCGGCTGGTTAGCCATCACCAGTTTGTCTGTTTATATCTGGAAAGCCCCCGGGATCTTAGCTCAGTCATTCTCAGCTACCCTTAGGGGTGTATCTCATTTTGACCCTGGGACTTCCAGGCCATATGCTGCACAGATGTTCCTGTATACTGTGCCAGCCACTTGGTTATGGTGTTCCATGTATGCCCTGCCTGCTAGCATCTTGCACCCTGCTGTTATGTGCTGGATTGTCTCAGAGGCATCGCTGCACAGTCTGCACCTGGGGTCTCGCCTGGTGGGGTAGACCCCAGCCTCTGTTGAGCTTGTGCTCAGTTTGTGCCTCTGTGCTGTCTGTCAGTCCAGCTTTACAGTACCAGTCAAAAGGTTAGACACATGAGTGAGTGTGTTGAAACTTCTGACTGGTACTCTGTGTGTGTGTGTGTAGACATTTACACTATGTGTGAAGCAGATCATTTTTTAAAGAAAATGACTGAAATACTTTACATTATACTTTTTTTACAAAACGCAGACATAGTAAAGTGAGTAACAAAATGGCTAAGATCACCAGATCTGCACAATGCTTGACACCAAGCCTGAATTTGAGTGGCAGTTCAGTTTTAATCACCCCTCATCAGCATGATCATCTAGGTAAACAGTGCACAGGGAGTGGATAATTAATCATCACTCCCTCATTCTCAATTAGCCAACTATTGGAGAAGTGGAAGGGAATATTCCAATCACCAAGCTGCTATAAAACAAGCATGTTGATGACACATCATAGTTAAAGACTTCCACCATCCTAGGATCTAATAGGCAACATCTTGTTAGCAGTCCCTCTGTGAATAGTTTAGATGGGCTGAGAGCTAAAATGCAAGCAAAGACAAGAAGAGATACTAGGAGAGAGAATACTTGCCTCCTATCAATTAATGTTTTTCGCTGCATAAATGAAACTGGCCTTTCTTAAAAATAGATTGTGTGAGTGGATGTGCACTCAATTTGCTTTCCATTTAAAGGCACAAAAGGATAAATCAACACAGTTTGAAGTCGGTGAGTTAGAGGCTGAAGTGGATCAGGATTTTCAGAGTGGGAACACTCACTAAAATCAATCAGTCGATGGATCAATTGGTCAGTCCTGCTGTACCCGAGCCATTTCCCTTAGCTAACCTTTTAATCAGTCTAATGAACTGTTTGTGTCACTGCAGCGACTGAGCTTATTTATGGATAGTCAGGATGGTTCATGGTGATGTCATTTGATTTACAAGTTTGGCATGCTCAGAAAGTTTGGTCTTATCAGTGGAGGTCAAACATAAAGTTACAAGAAAAGCTGGACTTGAATGAGAAAGAATAGTTCAATGTAAACATGGACTAAGAGAGAGCATGGAAAGAAAGAAAGAGGCTTCTGAGGTAGGCTGGCATACATCAGCTGTCAGATTAGTGGAGGAAGAGTGATAGCGAGCCAAGATGAGAAGGCTGAACTTTTCACTGCCTATCCTCTAGTTCCCTTTGGTGGCACCACGGCCACTTTTTCAAAAGGCACTAGCTGTCACTCTGCTTGAACTTGGACATCACCGCTCTCCCACTGTCTGTTCTCAGTGCCATTCCCCTGTGATGCTGGTTAGCAGTTAGCTGGCAACAGCACAACAAAAGATGACGGCAAGGTCTCCACCAACTCAATTACCTCAGAAACCTTTCTGCTTCATGTTTGATGTTCCTATGGGATTCCTCAAGTAACAGTGTAGCAGCCAGTGGAGGAAGCATTCTTCTTTTAGAGGCAATGTATCATCATATCCATGTTTCACCACACTGGATATTACTTAGACTTACTTTACATTTTTTTCTGATTTGCATTTGCTTTATTTTAATTTAGGTGCAAACAGGAATGTAAAAGATTATTATTACATCCCTGTATAATTAAAGCTTATAAGAACCAAAAAAAAAAAAAAAAAAAAAAAAAAAAAATGCAAAAAAAAAAACCAACAAACTAATCTGAAAAAAGATGGTAAAAACACAAAAAAAAAAACCATTATTTTTTGTAACAATAAA
>VUQK01013580.1:0-10948 GCA_015106715.1 Bujurquina vittata | reverse complement strand
ACTTAGAATTAATTTAAATATTAATATGATTTGAATTTGCTTTATTTTAATTTAGGTGCAAACAGGAATGTAAAAGATTATTATTACATCCCTGTATAATTAAAGCTTATAAGAACCAAAAAAAAAATAAAAAATTAAAACAATGCAAAAAGACACACCAACCAGCTGATCTGAGCAGAGATGGTCAGAACATAAATAAGCAACCCGTGACTTGTTGTCACAATAAAACAAGATTATTTTTGATTTGCATTGTCGTATTATCTTAATGAGTATTCATAAATAGCTACACATAACAAATGGCAGGTAAATGTGTTTATGTTTTGTGTGTCTGAAAGAAAAAAGAATCTCTATCGCTCTTAAAAATCCTAAATGGCTGTCCACTTATGAAAAACCTTCTTTCAGTCCCCTTGTGTTCACTGTCAGTTTCAATTCCTCCTCTTTGCTTTGTTGAAAAAAAAAAACAAAGGCTGCTTAGGCTGAATCTTAAAACGCTTATTTTGCACGCATCTCCGAAATACATGTCACTGTCCACTTGCATCTATTTTTAGCCGCAAATGCTAATGAGACCCTCGCAGGCTAGCCCTGCACCACAAGTGTTGCCTCCTTACAGCATTTGAAATTCCATAAAGAATAGCCGTTTTCTTTCTGTAACCACATGTCCTTCATATAATGAGAAAATACTGAATGCAAAAAAGAAGAAAAATAAGTATTTGTTAGTGTGGGTTTGGCTCAGCCCGTTTACAGCACAAATAAACGCATAATTTTGATTGTTGGAAACACTGTCATGAGCCCAAACAAACCAGCAGCTGACTAATCAACCTGCCCCACGTGTCTTTTTTCTTTATTTTCCTTAACGAAGTACTGTATTTTAGTAGAAATTGTAGTATGAACCCAATTCCAAAAATGTTAGAACACTGTGTGAAATATAAATAAAAGCAGAATCCAATCATTTGCGTAAACCCTTATTTTCTTCACTATAGAACACAGAAAACATACCAACTGTTTTAACCGAGACATTTTACTGTTTCGTGATGGAGAGAAGAAAAGGCTGTGGGACTAAAAAGAAACAGCTAGAGCAACATTTTGCAACTGATTAGAATCACTGACAGCAGGTCAGTGATATGATTGGTACTGTATAAAAAGGGCGTCTTAGAGAAGCAGAGTTCCTCAGAAGTAAAGATGGGCAGAGGTTCACCATCATCTGCAAAAGCTACATCTACAAATTTAGAAAAAAATCCGAATAATGTTCCGTAATGTAAAAGAGTATGCACTGTAGATTTCCTGATCTACATTGCACTATCATTATAAGAATCTGGAGAAATCTCTCTTGGGTCAAGGCCAAGGGTCGTTATTGGATGTCTCTGATCTTCTGGACTTCAGGCAGCAACTGGTAATTAATTGATGGATGGATGTTACAAGGGAACAAAGTTGCTATGTTTTCAAAATTGTCAGCCATGCTGAAAATACAAAAATCCGACCTTTTTCTGATGTTCTGGTTGACGACTTTAACTCATTGTGTAAGATCCATAGTTATCGGAGATTTTTTTCTTAAAATGTTCTGTTAAAAATATGATTTTGCATTACATCTACAACTCGATTAGCTCAGTGGAGGCATTATTTGTTCAGCTAAAGAAAACCCCCGTTGAGCTGCAGGTTCTGCACAATCTGACATTTTCAGCTTGAGTCCGTTCTTGGAAAGCTTTTAAGAACACTGAGAAACTAGTTGATCATGAGCATTCAATAAAAGATACTCAACTCGTGATCTCGGGAAAACCATCGGTCATTTAACTCGTTATCTCAAGAAAACAAAGTTCGTTTTGTTGAGATAGTTATTTAGCTCGTTATCTCGAGAAAACGGTAATCGAGAAAAATGGTCCGAGTAGCAAACTCCAGTACTCAGCACAATATTAAATGGTACTATAAAACAGTCACTTATTTGTTATACAGCTGGTCTACGGTGGCTTTAAAAAGTTTCAGCCACACTGGGAATGGTTCAGTCTTTTGCTTGAAGAAGCAAAAAGGGTTACAGAGAGGAACTGATTCATGAGCCCCCTATTTAATGATTGTGATCTACAAAATTATGATTCCATTCTGATCTTGATGGATCTAAGCCCAGCTGTAGGCATGTTAAAAAAAAAATTGATGGATGGCAAGAAAATTGTGTTCTTTTATTAATTGCTTTAACGATGATTTAAAAGATTGTGATTCTACCTACCTCAGACAGAGCTACCAACCCTTTAGTAACCTACCTTTTTGCATGTACATTTCATTATCTGTAATCGGGCAAATCATTCACAACTTTTACAAACTTGAATGACTGGAAGAGGGATAAAAACTGAAATGAAATGAAAAGAGTGTTATCTCTCGACAGCCATCACATCATTACTGCATAGATGCCAATGATGAGTGATTTTATTTCACATGTCTGTGGAATCCTTGAAAATGCATTTTAGATTAATCATTCAGGCTTTCAAAATGTGTGTGTGAGTGTGTGTGTGTGTGTGTGTGTGTGTGTGTGTGTGTATATATTCAAGAAAACTGGTATTTCGGTAAATTTGTAACAGATTTGCAATCCAAAATATTATGCAATATATGTCTTTTTTGAAAAGAGATACTTAAGGCCACCAGTTGCTTTTCAGTGTTTCAGCAGTTGACATCGTATTGAAAGCACAGATTAGTCTTCTGGAGAGCAACCACTGTAGTTGATATTAAACCCTCAAAAGACTGTAGTGTATTTATATGAGCTGCCTGCCTTTTCACCTCCCAGCTAATAGTAATAACATTTATTCAAACAAAATCGTCCTCTTTTTTTGCCCTCTTCCTTTTAACCTTGAAGCTTTTTGTTAGGGCTTTTTGTCTGTTTGGAAGGCTGACAGCCTGAGCTGCTGTTGTCAGAGACTTTGCTCTCAAATACCAGTCTAAGGTTTCATTCAATCAGTCATTCTCCCTGTGTCTCAGCATGCTCTGTATCGATGTTGGTTTGGAGCCCTTCTCCTACAGTGAGCTGTTGAAGTTGATGTAACCTAAGGGCAGACTAAGCAGTTGCCCTGCTGTGGATTGATGGCAGAGAAAGACACACATGCACATAACACACAAACACACAAACAATCTGCTGGCCTGCTATTGATCCCATCATCTTATTGCTGTCAATGTAGTACAAAAAGGTTGTGCAGCACTCGGCTAGATGGGTCAATCAAACTGGCCCAACTTGGTTAAGGAACACTGTTCCAAACAGCTTACGCAGTACACCAGGTACACTTTGTTGGGAAGACAATATCAATATCCACATGACCAACATCATGAGCAGCTTCCCCTTTTTTGCAAGGTTGAGTAACATGCTCTCCGTGGAGTGCATTTTCCCTTTTACAGTACACCGACTTTTCTTGTAGCCTTAAGTTTTTTTGTTTTTCAGTTTATTGTGCTTAGTTTGTGAGGCAAGTGACCTTGAGATTCGTCTGAATTGCACGGCGCCCTAAATAAATAGACCGGCGTGCCTTCCTAAACACAATGTGTCACAAGTTGCAAGTAATCGGCTTTGTGGTACTCAGAATTTTCAGTCACAACATTTCTCCTCCAATAGAAAGGCTTGATACCACAAGGCAGTGGCAAGAAAAAATGTTTTTTTATTACATGCTACACCTTGAAGGAGACACTGTGTGAAAATATAAATTATTCTGTTTCTTTGTTAAGGTAAAGCTTTCAATTCAGCAACAACAAAACAACAATCCTCCTGCATATAGAAAGAACTCGTGGTGAGACACTCAGATAGGGAAGCGAGCACCACTGTGGGAAGTCATAAAAGGGCCAGTGGTTCATTACCAGGCTAATGGACAAAGAGGAAAACCCTTTAACCTAGTTAGAGAAGGACTTTGTCTTATGAGCTTTGCTCTCTCCACTAACCCATCCTCCTCTAGACATGTGGGCAGCACTATGAAGATTTCTCTAGCCAGTTTCCACCAGCATGTTTTTTCTTCATTTATTCTTACTGTGGCTTTCACTTGGACTTGTCCGTGTAGAGTATTTTCACTTGTAGATATGGGTTTTTGCCTCCATGTAGCCAACTTAAACATTACTCTAATAAAGAGAAATGATCTATTAGAAAGTACTGGGCAAATGCAGTTGTGCACAGCAGAATAAAAACAATTTACAATTTTTTTAAATTAAAAAAATATAAATAGAGTCTGAACTGGGAATAACACTCAAATACTGCTGTCTCTTCTTACACCCGTAAGAATAGAAGGTAGAGCGAGGTGTTTAAACTGTACTGTCTGAGAATATTTCACACTGAATCACATGGCGAATGGTTCAAGACAAATATTGTTACACCTCTAGCACTCATTGCACAAACATATTGGCGCTTAGGCTTGCATAAACTTCATTTGGCATCAGTGCCTGTGCGTGTAATGGATCCTTCTCAGGTTCCCCCAAGTGTACACATGTACATGAGCAAGGGACAGTGCCGAGGGCAGAAGTCGAATGAGACAGAAAGGGAGAGTGAAGGCTGCAGATGGAGAGAAAGATAAGAACTTGTAAGTACACCTCTTTCTGTTATCCAGCTAAAGGAGTCATTGTTGTCACTTTTTCACATGCTCAATTGGGCCAAGCCAGTGTTATATTTCAACCTGCAGTGTGTGCGTGCATGCGTGTGTGTGTGTCTGTTTGTGCTGGGATTTTAAATGTACATAATTATTTGGGAGGCCCAGTGGCATTTTTATTGCATCACTTTGATGATGTACCCACAGCAGGGAGGTGATTAGAATAGCATTGTGTTTCTTCTGAGGCAGAAGAGGTTGTAATAACTTTGATCATTAGATCTGGATGTTTATTTTAGGAGAAATGTTTCAGTAATCAGTATAAGAATGGCTTAATTCTGCTTTCCTCTTATATACAGCAGTGCTCAGTCCAAAACTGAACTACTTTCCTTGCTGTCCTTTTTCAGTATTTTTCCCCCACCCCCTTAATTCCTCTCCTCTGTTTTGTCATTTGATTTTCATCCAGAGACTGCTAGTAGGGATCATCTCAGGACATTACCTATGCAGACAGAGTAATAGGACTCCTGGATTGATCCCTGCTTCTCTCCACTAGGGATCTTTGGCCATAAGCTCACATTACAAAGCTGACATCATCTTTAGTGCCCCCACCTCATACAGTTATGCTCCATCCACCCATTAATTCTTCTCCTCCAGCAAAGAGAGATTTGCATGAACATATGAGAAGCTTTAGAAGCAGCCTGACTGGATTTTTTTAAGGTGAATGTCAAAAACACAATAAAAGTAAGTTTGTTGCATTGCAGATGAATTTGCTTTCAATTTTATACAAAGTCTTCATATCTTGTGTGTGACGTTAGCCGGTAAATTATTGAAACGTGCGCTCAGATGTCTTTTTAAAATGTTTACAGTGTAAATAATGGAGAGTGCAGTATGAATTGGCAAAACATTGTCAACACGGAATGGGTGTGTACTGTAGAGTAAAGCAGTTTTCTTTGTTAAAATTCTGAGTCATCCTTTATTAGACTACAGATGTAATCAAACACCAGCAATTTATTTACAGTCACGGTTTGTCAATAGGACTGCAGCAAGATCCCAAGTTGTTTGAACATGGTTTGCTGATGTCACACTGTTAAAAAAACCCTTTTATATAAATCTTAATTTTTTTTATTATTATTCATATTGAGACATGTGTAATGGGTTTGTATCAAAAAGTACCACTTATTGACTTAATATATTAGCACCTTGTTGAAAGCATTCATTCATTCGTTCATACGTGCTTGATAACTGACCATTCTGCTGACGTTGAGCTTCTCCCATTTTCTCCATGGCATGACCAAAATTATTTTAACTGTGTACAATGAGCTTGCCATCTCTTGCCTTTGGCACGGCTGCTTTGAAGACAGGAAGCAGGTCGCTTCTCGCAGTCAGTTGCTGTCTTCAAAGTGACTTGTTGCATCCAGTCAGTGATAATATGGCAAAAAGCCAGAGTCAGTCTCATATCGGTTTTGTGATTGAATGGGGTCAAGTTGGCAGTTACATGCAATCTGTGATAATATGGTGATTAGCTGTGATAAACCACTGCAAATCACAAATCTATTGCTGTCTACGTAAAAGGAAATTCACATTACTACTTACATTACGAGTCCGGCCAGAACGTCATAGATTAAACACTGAATTTCAGAAATCCCTCCACAGATAGTATGGTAGGTGATTTAACTGCGAAAGGACATAGGTGCTTAGCAGCCTTGCTTTTATATAAGAATAGAACCAAAATAAAACTGTTGAGATGCATTACAGATGAGTTGCTCTCGCCAGCGCAGACTGACCCAGAATGACTGTAATGTGTTGTCTGTATTTTATAAATTTAACTCCAATAATTTGCAATCCTTCAGCAGTCGTCTGAGAGCGATTGCAGGCAGTCCGATTCAAACTGTGATTGTTTGGAAGCAGGCTGCCTTCCAGCAGGTGGCCTGTGCAGTCACAGAGCAATCAGTCAACGGAAATCGCTGCAAAAATAAAATCAGGGTTCTAGGTATAGATATGTACCCATACAAAGCATCTTTTAAAACTTAGTCATATAGGCTCTGCCACTTATTTTTATTTGAATTGAAGAGAGTGGCGTCATGGCATGGCCAAGCGAAATAAAATTTGTTATAGAATAAATAACTCCAGTGCAAAGAAAATGTGATGTACATTTCAAATGACTGACATTCACTCCAAGAGCACACTGAGCAAAAAGAATCTCCATCACCAAAATGGATGTTTGCAAATGTCTGCGTCAAAGTTGCACACACACTCAAAAAGAGATAAACTTGACCTGGATGGGAGGAATGCCAGGAGGCAAAACTGCTGATGGAGGATGTAGCAAACACAAACTAGCATATTTTTTTTAATTTAATAGATTATCCCTAAGAGACAGGCCTGTTGTCACAGATACTCGATCCAGCTATTTCAATTATTTGATCAGGTTCCCCTCTAGATCAGACATTGTTGTGTCATTTAATTAATGTGATGCCTCTGTATAGCTGTCATTTTAACAGCGTTTCTATAGAGAGTTTCTACTCTACCTCAAAGCACTTTATGCAGCATGTCTCATTCACACACTTTCCTGCAAGCGCTTTTTTCCCTGCCTGTGCGCGTTCTATCTAACATTCACACTTCGATGGATGCATATGGAGCAACTCTGGCTTCAGTATCTTGCCCAAGGATGCAGGCCAGAGCAACCAGGGATGGAGCCATCGACCTTCTGATTAGTAGATGCCATGCTCTAGCACCTGAGCCACAGTCACCCTGAGGCTGTAACGGCACAGGAACTAAATGCAGCTATGCATTTTGTAAGAACGTATGCTCGCAGATTGCAAAAAAGAAAAAAAAAAAACTTGAATTATTTATAGTTCTTCATCAGCATCACATTTTACCTTCGCGCTATTATATCCAATGGAGTGTGACAAAATGATTTACTGTAGGTTTTCTGTGTAGTTGATGCTGATCTCACTGTTCTTTTGTTTTTGTTTTGTTTTTTATTGCTTTTTTTTTTGCGTATTTTCTGAGTTGAAAGATCTTTTACACAGAGAGGAACTGATTATGGTAATGCATTTGTTTTATATTGTCTCCAGGAAGCTTTAATGTCAAAAATGTAGCTTAAACTGCAAGTGGCATTAGCAGTGACAGGGTCAGGGCTCTTTTCACTTTAACAAAAAAAAAAAAAACAACATTAACTGACAGTCATATACTCTCACTGAGGTCCTTTTGTTTTACAGAGAAGTAAAATTGTACATCAAAGAGCAATAGAATGCCTGCGCTACAGTGTTGTGTGAAGTGAATGTAAGAATGGCTGTGCATGGTTTTGTGTGCTGTTGATAGTGAGTGTATGTCTCTCTTCGAAAAAGACCCTTGTGACCGTGTCTCCATAGTAACTCTGTGTAGATGATCTGAAGTGAGCACTGGATTGCAACAGACTGTGGCCATCCATGTTGCCGTACCTCATACTTACAGTTGGATCCCTCTTTTTTAAAGTGGCACTGTTTTTGCTACTTTAGGCATTTACCGAAACGGATTGATGCTACAGTTAGATCAGGAATGCTCTGCTTCTGATTGATCACAAGCTGAGATCACATGTCCGAGTCAGCCAATGACTTTTACTCGACTTCAGAATCTCCTGGATTAGTTGTGTTTTGGGTGACTTTTCAGTGAAATGCTGTCCAAGCAACCTTGCTGGCCTTATCAGATCAGAAAGTATAGCTCCGTGAACTTTAGAATTTGTCTGGCTGTTTCACATCATCAATAAACAGTACCATGTAATTGTACCCGTGATCATCCACTGCCATTGTTTCCTGTGTGTGCTGTCATTCTTTCCTAAATCTCTGCATGTGTGTGTGTGTGTGTGTTTTCGACGTTACTTTATAAATCACACACAGGTGAATGTAACTTGAGGTTTTACACCTTTACACCTAAGGGCCAAAAAGATAATACTCTTAGACATATTCAGTAGCCCTTGCTGCAATGTGAAAGAGATGGAGGGATGAAAGAGGTAAGAAGAAAGAAAGGAAATTGTTAAAACCCTTAAATAATTGATTTTCATCTGCCAAAATAAAAGATCTTCATTCCACTTGAAAAAATACATGAAACGTCTCTAAGAAAGACACCTGTGTCAATTTTTAATGGTTGCCCCCCATTTCCAGTGCCTATACCAAATCAATCAATGTCTCAAAGTCAAAAGTCCACTGATATTTTTATTACTGTTGTCTGTTTTAACCAGTTGAAATTATTCAGATGCCAGGCTTAGATGGGATTTTTGAAATGGTTTTCAAGAATAACCTAGAAGGGGTGTACAGGGACAAATCCTTAACAGCGGGATGGGATTCCTTTTCTCAGACAGACATTGTTTACTTAAGTAGAAGTACCAATATTTCTTCAAAAAAAAAAAAATACTTTGTAAAAGTTAAAGTACTGATTCAACTTCTTTACTTGGGCAGAAGTGAAAAGTACTGACTCTGAAATGTACTCAAAGTAAAAAAAAAAATGTAGCTTTTTGAAGGACATTTTTACCAGCTATTTTTGTGCAACGCTAACTGAACCTTGTGCTATGTTAAACGAATAATGAAATAATAGTACATAGGAATACAAAAAATTTTTGGCTTTTGAGCTCCAGTAGATTTTCTTTGTATCCAGGCTGTGATCAGCTGACCTCAGCTGCTGCTGCTGCTGCTCTGAGGGTTACTGCTTTGTGGTTTTACACAACTGAATTTGACAAAATGCAAGCAGAGCTTACATTTTTCACGAGCTTCACGGGCATCTTGGCTGATTTCTATTCCCTAGACTGACAATATACAGTTTAGACTTTAGTCTTTATACTAGACAGCATACAGTTAGAATAGAACATAATGCCTTTATTTGTCATTATACAGGATGCAGAATGAGATTCGAGGTTGGTATAAAAGGTGGAATTCAGTGAATGAATCTAAGCATCATCAGCTTAAATTCAAATTCCTCTCTGCTGCACTTGATTTAACCAAACACTGACTATGAATATCACAGCTACTGTGCACCAGCCCAACACAGAGAAGCAAGCTAACCTGTTTGTTTTTTCCGTTTTTTTTTTCAACCTTTGAATAACACAAAGTATACCTGTGTTTTGCAGGATATTTCACAATATGAAAAGAAAAGAAAACCATCACTTCATATGTACAGTAGATTTAATATGATTTAAAAAATAAAGACATTGCATGTAAGCTTTGAATTTCCAGTTCGTCAAATGTCTTACCTTTAAATATAACCTTCTTCCTCTCCTGTCCTGTCTCTTACATCTTTCTCCATCTCTTCTATCTATCTTGTTCTTCTTTTTTCTCCCTTAGAACCACAAGCGGTTGTACCTTTACCTATAGCAGACGTGGTGTGTCACGGCGGCACACAATTTGTGTTTCCTGATGCTCGTTGAGCTGACAAAAATGTTACTCCCTCTATGCTCGCTCCTCTTCTGCAGCGCTAGCTAGACGCTGAAGTACGACGACCACCAATTATGGACATCTGCGCAAAAAAAATCTGTTCTGGATTGTTTCCGATTGCTCCAGCCCTCTTTAACCCCTGTGTAGAGCACTATAAACTATCCATCAAAAATATATGAGTCTACCTCTTTTTCCTATTTGCAATAAGGATTCTATTTTATGTTTTATGATTCCCTCCGGCGATGTGGAGTAAAAACTTCCCTCAGGTGCATTAAATCTGAGCTAACAAGCCTGTTTTGAAAATGTAAGGTGTAGTATGTTTGCATCTGCTCACATTTCTTCATACTGTTGCACAATACACACATAAGCACATTCAGTGTGTACAACTACCATGACGATGATGCTAAGTGCTTTTATCAACACAACTTAATGGAGCACATAAATGATTTTTAATACCAGAGGCATCAGTTGTGTGTTTTTTAAGGGGACATATAATGATTTTAAATCTTTCCTTTTCATATGTAAATCATTCACTTGTGGTCTATAAAAAGTAGAACTGCAATGCTTTACTCTGAATTCCTCCTTATTGTAGCTCCACAGACCTCTCTCTTACACCTGTTCGAAGGTGTCAATGAAAAATGTCATAAATTGTCATAAATGTCACGCCCTGCCCCCCTCCAGGTCATAGACTGTTCCACTCCACCCCATTCGGCCATTTTTGTAGTCTGATAACAGCGATACAATTATCTACCGGCAAAGAAACTTTTTATTCCCCAGTTTATTAAAGATGCCAACAACAGAAGACTTGTCCATCCAGCCTTACCTGTTCAAGCCAGAATCTGACCCCAGTGGCAGGCTGTGCATTTCACACGTAGGACTTCAGTAGTGCTCCACCTGAATCACTCCACCCTCAATAACTATTTTATGGCTATAAAAAACATCTTTTTATGCAGAAATGCAGTATAAAGAGCAGCTGCATTGCAGATTGAGAGCTCACATAGCCAGAATAAATGC
>VUQK01013571.1:6416-30743 GCA_015106715.1 Bujurquina vittata | reverse complement strand
CTTCTTTAGTGTCTGGCAGTGAAGTCACAGCACAGTCTTCTTCTGTATTTGGCATGCTCCTTAAAAGTTCATCCTCTGCATCAGATTGTGGTGGTTGTCTGTTGCATTCAGCACCATGATGTCCAATAATGCATGAAGAAGCCGTGTTCAGATCTTTGTGGTGTCCACCTTCAGCAAGTCCTGTTCCATTATATCTATATGAGTCTGTTCTGGTCTCCATTGCTGCACCAGGAAAAGAAAAAAGCATCAGAAATAGAAATAAGTGAGAGACCAGATGAGGCCGTGAATGTTTTTATAAAGCAGGAGGTCGTTCTCCCACTGATTTGAATTCAGCACACTGTGTGTTTTGTATCTTTCTCATAATATCTATGATATCACGCACACAAAGACTGAGATGAAGATCTATTTTACTTGCAAACAGCTGTTTAACCAATAAAAATTCAAAATAGTTTTGTGTGGCTTTGGTGTCAGTGGGGTTTTGTAGGGTCTAATATTTTTACTAATAATATAAACAACTGTAATTAATAAAATAATTAACAGCCTTAAACCAATTATGTCTTATATGAGGTATTTGTTAATGCAAATTAAACCTTTTTGAACATCTTAAAGATTGCATAACTCACGTACCTTTTTGCCTTACGCATTGAGGGAGAGCTACAATAATGGTGATCAAGACAAAAGTTGCAGAAGCTACAGTGCACCACCAGGACCTCTGCACACTCTGTTCATCTAAACCTGGAATGCACATTT
This sequence comes from Bujurquina vittata, assembly GCA_015106715.1. NCBI lineage: Eukaryota > Metazoa > Chordata > Actinopteri > Cichliformes > Cichlidae > Bujurquina > Bujurquina vittata. The sequence goes on along the minus strand of VUQK01013571.1, from coordinate 29,993 downwards.
CTTTTAGAGAACATTTTCTTTTTCTCTTGGAAACAAGTAAAAAAAAATATCAATACTCACTTATTGATGCTACAGTGATGTTTACTCTGGTATGAACAATGTGTCTGCTCTGCAGACCTGAGAAGGTGCAGGTATACGTCCCAGAGTGTTCTTCGCTGTCTGGTTTTAGAAGCAGAAGAGACCCATCCCCCAGAAGAAGAAGGTCCTGGTCCAGCTCAGCTTGGCCTTCCCACAGGTTAATGGTATGTCTAGTTCTGTTGTCATATCTCAAGACAACTATGGGGTCACTGGATGAATCGAAGGTCCAGGTGAGGGAGAAATTCTGCAGACTGTTAGGAGCGATGCATGGGATGGACAAAGCATAACCCTCTTCCTGTGTTATATCCTCTGAAATATAGTTTGCACACATTTTTATAGTATTTCCTCTCATAAATCACCCTGGTTATTAAATCTGCGTTAGTATACAACCAAAATGCACCTTGGTTTTTCCGGGAGGCAGTCCAAATCTGAGTTTTGTCAGCTGATATGACAGAGCAGAAGTAGGTGTAGTTGGCAACATTACCCAGAATCCTTAGCATGCTCTCCACAGTGAACAGACCCTTGTGGTCTGCGGTTTTAGTGGTGGAACTTTCTAGGGCTTCTTGTGCAGATGGGGGGTCTGTGGCCCATGTCACCTGAGGGATGGGGTAGATATTGTGAGAGGAGCAAGTGACCCACTCGTCGGTCATCTCCATGATCACAGATTGGATGAGAGCTGGAAGAAAAAGAGAAAAATATGACAGCGTGGCTTTAATGGGGCTCTGATTCAGTTTGTGGAATTAAAAAAACAGAAATAAAACCCTCAGCTCAGAGAGCTGTCAAAAACAAGTGTTGTTTATGTTCGCACTTGGCGATGGGCACGTCCTCTGGAGCAGTAGTGGCATTTAGTAGAGATGATCTTTCAAACAAGTCTCCTGCAGGTGGTGCTTTTCTGCTGCATTTCAATGCTGTGACTCACTAGTTATACTAGTAGAGGAGACCATAGACTGTGTATAACAACAGTCTGTGAAGCAGCTAGAACACGCACATGGATTCATTATACATGTTGGTGTACGAGAGATCCAATTGTGCAGAAATTTGACATTATGTTTCTGGCATCACTGTTATGCAGCAGTCCTACAAATCTCCTCTTCTCACCCTCATGCCAGAACATTTCAATATTTCACTGATAAAAAGGACAAAATGTCACTTCCGGGGGCGGCTGTGGCTCAGGTGGTTGAGCCGTCGTCTACCAGTCGGAAGGTCAGTGGCTCGATCCCTGACTCCTCCAGTCTGCATGGCGAAGTATCCTTGGGCAAGATACTGAACCCCAGATTACTTCCGATGCATCCATCAAAATGTGAGCGTAGTTGAATGTTAGAAAGCGCTGCATGAATTTGTGTCTGATTGGGTGAATGAGGTTTGGAGTAAAAAGCGCTTCGAGTACTCAGCTGAGTAGAAAGGTGATATATAAGTACCAATATTTACCATTTATTTAAAAGGTCAGCTGCAACAGCGGATCTGGCTACATATCCTCGAATACGTTCACAGAGTTGCACCTTGACCTCAACACCCTCGTAATAGCTTTCCATCAAGACACACTCAAAAGCCAGTCTGCTGGGTAGTAGTGGAAAAAAGTAGAACAAAATGTTCCACTTTGTAGTCATGACCCCGAGGGTAATTCATGAATGAATACACTTACCACCACTTTTCCATTCGAAGCTTTATTAGTGAACAAAGCCAGAAACATTATAGACAGGTGGGTTAAAAGTCTGATATTCTATATTATAAATGTTAAAATTGTGCTATACTGTACTGACCTTTCACCTCCAGGTTGACAAACATCTCCTGGTTGCCCTTTCGTGTGCTCGTGTAGCATTTGTATCTGCCCTTGTCTTGAACTTTGACCCTCCTGAGGAGCAGGGAGGCATTGCCATGAGGGATTTGTGAGTTGAACAGGGCAGTCCTTCCACTGAAGTGCTTGTTCTGGAGTCCAAACTGGTCCTTGTTGTAGTAGTAACTGTGAACAGGGATTTGCTGCTTGTACCAGTGGATTACCACGGTGCCCGTGGGTCTGAAGCTACAGGGCAGGATGCAGTCATCGTGGATGATGCAGGTGACATTGGCATCTGTTAGTAAGACTTTAAGAAAATAAAGTTATTGTCAAGAATGAATGAGTAACGAAGACTGAACTTTATGTAATTAAGGAAATGTATTATAATTATTTTGAAGGTTCCACATCTGTGCATATCAATTCATATCATTTGAAGCTGAACAGCAAAAAATAAACAAAAAAACATGATTTACACGTCTGTTGCTATGACAACAGTGTGTCTTAGAAATCCTTCACCCATTCATACATGTGATGTTGTTTTTCACAACAGCATAAATCTGGGTAAGGAACATCCAATTTTCTATCAAAAGAGCTTAAACCATTTCTGACCTTATTTTTTTTTTTTATTACTGATAAACATGTACCGGTAAGCTGTTTGTTTTACTAAAAATCAGCTGTAAACAGCTGCATGTGGAAATGTGAAGGCAAAAATAATGTTATCAGTAAAAGCTGCATATTGTCCGAAGCACTGCCGCTGTCAAACACAACAACCAATGACACAGTGTAGCAGTATTATTTTAGCAAGTAGGGGAGCTACAGTGCATTGCTTATTTTCTTACTACTGAAAAAGCTCACCTCTTAATGTATAGGCACCTTTATAATTAAATTAGCTTTTTAAATGGACTTTTACTTTACATTTGATGCATGAGTAAAGAAAGTGAGATCTATAGGTCTCTCTTTTTTAATTCCCTTTAATCAGAATAAATTACAAATGCATGCAAACTGTACAAACAGACATCAAATATTACCTTTTGAGTTTATCAGTGACAGCTTATCCAAAAGCAAGATCAGCATAAACACGAGTCCATGTGTCTGTGCCATGTCAGACAACCTGCGTCAGGATGGTGAACCTGTAACACTATTTGACTTGCATGTGCATGAAAGCACATTTGTGTGCGGTGATCTGTTTCTGTGTAATTCCACTTCCTGACACTAATGAAACTCTGATTAATTAACCATGCAGGTAAACGTTTAACCAGCCTCTCTGTGAATGCTCCACAACACCTCCACTCGAATGCCTTGAATAAAACATGCCTCTCTTTTCATATTGACAAATACGTACATGTTGCCTCTACAAAAAAAAGAGATTTTTTTTTCTTAAAATGATGCGTGCCTGTAAATCAAAAAGGAACGGGAAAGTGTTTGTGTGTGATGTTGTGTGAATAAAATGAGACAACACAGCATTCTTTTTCAAACCTAAAAGCATGGCTGTCTTTTTGTTAAAAAAGTAACAAGAATCCTATCTTGAAATAACACATAATAATTATACTGTCCTTTTGTCAAGCAACATAGCCATGTCATATTAAAGACATAACAAAAAGAAAATACCAGCTTAATCCATTCTATTAAACTGGGGCAAAGGTTTTATACACCTAAAATTTGTCCCAAACAGGATTCAATCGCTCGAAGAAAATGTGCCATTTTATTGGTTGAAACGTGATTGCAAATTTTTTTGTTTTTAAAAATGTTCAATATTAATTTTACTTTGTTGCTTTTCCGTAAACACAAAGCGTCCAACACAAACGCCTGTTTATGAATAAAACTCACTTGCTGGATCTTTACATATTTAGAAAGATGGTGACCTCTAGAGGGCACAGATGAGATGTCACTTCCCAGCTGTCTACCAGCTGTGGGGTCACATGTGAGTGAAATGGGCTCCACGTGCATGATTCTTTAAGATGGCATTGCTCATGTCTGCCCTAAATCAACTTTAATCCCAGATTAAGGGGTGCATGCTACTAGGGTCATGCTGTCCATGTTTTGATTATATCATTAATTCTGTCTTAGTTTTTACTTCTCCAGCCCAGGTCTATATTTCTTGATTAAATGCACCATCGAAATTAATCTCATCTGGAGACACAAATATATATCTATCAATACATACACATACACACACACACACACACACACACATATATATATATATATATATATATTCATACATATGAAGCTAGTAATTATCATGAGGTGATAAATAACCATCACTTCATTAATCAACGCTTAAGCACTCAAAATGTCCTTTTCATTGTAGCAATTAATTATGACAAAAAGCACTTAACCACCAAAGTCACTGACAGTTTGGTGGACAGCACACTAAAGCCATACTTCCTTGAGTCAGCTATTGGTGTGCAGCTCAACACAAACCAGGCAGAAATCATTATTATAGGACTCTTCTACTCTCTTCTTCTTGGACCTCTTCTTGTTCTGCCTCACTTTAGCCTGGGCTCCAAGTTAAATTCACTTTTTACCCCTCTTTAAAGGATCAGCATTGACCCACTAAGGTCACACACCTGGAGCCTCTACCCTTGACCACTTCCACGTTTATGATCAGGATCAGGATCAGGTCAGGCATATGCCACTTCCTTGGAATCTGATACAACTTTCATTACTCTTTGAATAAATGTGTTGGGTTAAACCCCCTCCTCCAGCCATGGGAAATGAAAGCGATGGGAGTGCTACAGCACCTCCTGGTGTATACTAGGTGACTCGCATTTCCAAGTACAAATTTTGAAAAATATCATACTCTGTTGACCATAATATAAAAACATTAATAACTAATGCACATTTTACAATAATATTTTTACAGCTAGATCTTTGCTGGGGTACCTATGGTGTATATAGACTTAACCTATATCAGTCTATGGTGTTACCCCTATCATTTTCCATTCAATTTGATATATACAGTGTCAAATCCTAGCAACAGTCACCTCAAGGTACTTAATACTATGGGGAGGGAGAGTCATCTGAGTGGTGAGGGGAAAGAGAAGAGATCATAGTTAGAGTAGATCAGGGTCACCTGATCCAGTTTTATCAAAAATACATGTTTAAGCCTAATCTTAAAGCACAGAGGTTTCATAAAGCAAAACTGGGAGTTGTTTCCTAAGGAGAGGGACCTGGTAGCTCAAAGCTCTGCCTGCCATTCTACTTTTAGAAATTCAAGACAGGTAATATTAAGATACTAGGATACCATGAGGTTTTAAAGATGTGATGATTATTCTTGTATATGAGAACTATTTTAAATTCAGGGAGCCACAGAAGAGAAGTGAACATGGGTGACATATAATCTCTTTCTCTAGTCCCTTTGGTACTTGTAGTATTTTGGATTAAAGGAGTGCTTTTTGGGGAACTTTTACAACAATCTAAAAATAATGAATTAGAATAGTCCCACCTAGAACTAATATATGCATGAACTAGTTTTTCAGCACCACACTGAGACAGGATGTTTCTAATTTTAGAGATCCTGCATGGATTAAAAAAAATAGTCCTATATATTTGTTTAATGTGCATGTTAAAGAACATAACCTGGTCAAAGGTGCATCCAAAGGACCCTGTCACTTAAAAACATGTTCCTACAGCTACTGTACTATTGTATACTGTCTAACCTGGAAATTCAAAGTGTGAAAAGTGGACAAGCAGATTTTAACCAGTCACCAAGAATCTACTGTCTTTGCCATCTTTTTTCAGGTCTCATCTGCAAGAAGCAGGTTGCTGCAACAGATTTTCCATTGCTCTCACTCTCTCTATTTATTTTTTCCTTTCTAGTGCAATGTATTTGTTTTCCACTTTCCACTCCTGCGGTTACTAAACAAGAGCTAAACCACAGCGTGGGATGACAAAGGTGTGTTTTCTAACAGGGAGGTTCTGCTTTTTCCAAAAACCTTTGCCTGAAATCTCTAATGTCGGTAGTATCAACTGTACCCAATTTTGTAAGTATTTGAGAGGATTAAAGGAGTCGTCATGTGCCTTGAATGCAACACACTCAAAAGCCATAAGTACCAGACATGATGTTTGCATACGTCACCCCTGACATATGCTTGCATCTGTCTGCTCTTGATGGGATCACTTGCATCCTCCCACCCCTACAGAGCGCAACACGGGGGAAAATCCTCCACTGTGTAAAAGTGGGCTGCAGCCTTTTTATTTTTATCTGGTCAGAACGATGATGAAACCGTTGTTTGTATTATCCCCCTGTCCCCGCCCTCTGCTGCCTCCAGTTTGTAGGTTACTGAAAGATTTCACCAACCACAGAAAAGAAGATTAGAGAGGAATTAATGGTATTCCTTTGTCATTATAGGAATAAATTGATATTTGGTGGGGGTGGAGACAGCCTGGAGTTGGAGCAACATGATGTGTCAGGAGACGTAAGCAGAGGGATGGCACAGTGACAAGCAAACTCAGCCAGGGGGATGCCAGTCTACTGGATATCTCAACTGATGTTCACCATGTTACAGGAGACGAACAAGCAGAGTAGCGCAGAAGCAGCTGGGCGCACGCGTGACGGGACAGAATGAGCGCTGCTGGGACATGGACGTGCCAGTAGAGGACCGGGACAACTGTGACATTGCCTGGGAGAGACCCTGACAAAGTGGGAGGGACATCTGGGTTCCTCTTGTCTTTGAAGCCCCAGCTTAACCATGAGAGTGGCCTTCCTGGCCTTAAGACTGATGTGCTTGGCCTGGTTGTGGCCTGTCACTCAGCTCAACAGCAGCCACTTCCCGAACAAACGGAGACATAAGGAGCTGTACGTCGGAGAGAACACTAGACAAAAGCACGGCGGGTGAGCCAAAGGGGGATTTCTTTTATGAGTCCTTGTTTGATGTAATTCTGGAGCGTCTTTATATGTCAAAACATGGGCAAATTTATGGACATCTTTTTTAAGTGCTACCTCATGGAGCTTTCATGCATAACTGCCCACATCATTTTGCTTTAACGCCCATTGATCAAAGTGCCTGCAGACAGCATCTTGTGACACGGGAGAAGATTTTACTGAATGTAAAAACATAATAAAAAAATAGATATACTCAACTTTGGCTTGGTTTTAGGAAGACCATGAAATCCTCTTAGTGACAAAAGAAATTCAGGAATCAGATATAAACAAAAGAGGCCCCACAATACCAAACCCAGTTACAAATGTGCTAGAATTCCCTGAAAAGCAACAGAACTCGTTTCCCTTTCCCTTCCCTTTGGCCTTTGGTTTTAATCAGCGTGCTGAAGTCCATTTAACCATCACTAACACCATCGACCAGATGTCAGTGCCGTTTTAAGTGTTTGTTAGAAAGAGAAAGCTTGACAGAGATGAAGATTTTACTTAATCTGTTATTTCCCCTCTTTGCTTTTCAGACGGGTGGATCTTAAGATGAAGAAGCTGGACAGCACCAAGTCTCTGCTAATTAAGTCTGAGCAGCTACTTCGGATTGAAGACCATGACTTTGCAATGCGTCCTGGCTTTGGAGGTAACCCCGTACACACGTCATCACTCTATTCATTGTGTTTTTATTTATTTGAGTTCACTTTTTCTCAGTCCAAATATTTTTCCTTGTATGGGTGTGTTTTTTTAAACTCGTGCTTTAAGGGTAACTCAGTAAGGTTAATTTAGGTTACTGTGCTGTTTTTGGTATTACGCCTTCCAAAAAGCCCTTTGTGACCTAGATTGTCTGCTTTGTGAGACAATGACTGCGGTAGCACGAATAAAATAATCTGAACTGTGCTCTTAATTCCCCGTCTGTGTGTGTGTGTGTGTGTGTGTGTGTGTGTGTGTACTTCAAAGCACAGGTCTGGATTGTGTATCTTTTGCATCTTTTTTTTTTTTTTCCATTACATTAAAGAAACCCTGCACAATGCTAATACTCAAATAGTCTCTTGAACTTATCAAGCACTGTGTGTTCACAGTGTTAACACACACACACACAATACTTCATGAATCCATGACACAATTGCTGTTCCTCTGACTGGCACACAGCTGCATATTACAAGACTGCGTCCAAGCTTAACTTTGGGTCAGTCAGGTCATATACAGTGTAGCATGCAGGCAAAAGGGGCAGCCGTTACATTGAGGAACTATTTTATTATTTTGCATCAGATGATAATAAATGTCTGTCAGCTGCTAAGGAGCTGCAGATTGCTTTTTTTGAAGAAGCACTTGCAAATTAAGTAGAGCTCTACAATACTGGTGGCCCAATGAGAAGAATGATATTAGCTTTACAGCTTCTAAACCACAACTAAATCTGATTCTCAGGGAAATTAACAAGCCTATTGCTGGTGATGTGGTAGAGTGGATTCTATCAATACTAACTTGCTACATCTAAGATACTGTAAATATAGTAAATATAGTAGGCTGTAGAACCTCTGGACATATAACTGACAAGCTAATTGCAGACAGATTTATGGTGCTCTAATGAAGTACTCTTCTCACTAGGTCATGGAACAAATTGTTTAAAAAAACAGTTTTGATGATCATTAAAGCGCTTCAATGCCTTTACTTCAGGACGTCAGCATCCCAATATAATTCTTCCACCGTTATTACTCCATTGTGGTTTTGAGTGCTTACCTTCACAGACGGTAAGGCACAGCAATAAAACAATTGATGTTTACAATGCAAATCATACATTAACCGTACTGTGCCACAGACTGATGGCATAAGAAGAATTCCCCTTATTTTACACTACACTGGATATTTATGTATTAATAAAATATGGTGGATTTTCACAGTGTTGATATATTTTGCTTCCTTGAAGAAATGCAGGTTTTGCAGGCCATGTGCGCTTCACACTAAAAAAGATTTTGATTTGTCATTTCTATATCCAAACCATTGGTATACATACAGCCGTGTATACCAAGAAGAGCCCAGATTGTTTTCTGGCTCTGTCACCATCTGTACAGTGTGCATTTCCTCCCTGTCTTTTTCTGGTTTTCCTCCAGCTAATGTCAATTTGTGGTTGTGATTTAATTGTCAGGATTAGGTTTCAAATTCCTATCGAAATAGGAATGAAATAATGAATCAGTGAGTCTTGGTGTTTACCTACAAATGCAGGTTGTTGAAACCTGAGGGATATTTTTTGGACATATAGGTAATGAGTTATCCTTTTCCGTGGGCCAGATTAGCTTTGAAAGGATTTGTTGTTTTGTACTGTGTGAGTTGATGAAGTTAGATTAATTTCTCTGAAACAATGCCATGACAGGTTTTACATATTTCTTTTCTTTTCTACTTTTTGACATCTTATCTTCCTGAATGAGCAGCTGGTTCATTTAAGGTGTTGTGAATGAGCCGCTGTCTACCAGATGTGTGAGAGTCCTAAGTTCTTGTTGAACAGTGTTTATTATTACATGAAGGCAACTCTAAACTGATGAATATGATTAAGAACCAGGGCCATCACATCCATCTAGTTGTTTGCTTCTGTGATTAGTAAGAAGAACGCAAAGAGTTAAACTTGCATTTTTAAGCAAGCTCTACAAAACAAGCAGCAGCTGAAGGAGGCATTAAAGGAGGCATTAAAGGCCAAGCAGAGGGTCTCAAGGGAGGAAACAGCATTTGGTGATGTCAGTGATCGCAGACTTGAAGCAGTTATTGATTGCAAACGAAGTATTAAAAATTCTTTGTCCAATTATTTTTGAGCTTCTATAAATGAGGGAAGATTATTACATGAAATGGTTGTCATAAATGTATAAACAATTGTAGTGACACTACCACGGACAAATTTTAAAGTATTGTTGAAGATTTCAGTTACTATTTTGTGAGGTGTGTTATTGCCTTGATAGCGCAAAGAAAAAATGACTAATTGGAAATGAGAATTTGCTCTATTGACCTGCAGGAGGCTTCTGATGTCATGCATCGTCAGTTACTGATAAAATTATAAAAGTGTGGAATAAAAGCGTTATAGCTTAATTTTGGCTGAAAAGCTGATTAGATACAGCCATGTGTGCAAACAATGGTACTCTGCCAGGGTCTATTAAGATCACGAACCTCACTGATCAGTTATTGGCTGGGAACTGTTTATTCTTTACAGTAGTGATATTTTAGTCATTTTTATGATTTTATGATGACCAATTTAATATATTCCAGGAAATACTTCCATACTTCCATACGCTATAAAAAGGACTGTGGATAGAAACACACTGACTATTTTTAAGACACAATTTCAAAGTCAGTAGAAGCTCTGTTTAAATCTAAGAACATGTTATATTGGTAACTTAAGGTTCTTCACAAATCTTGCTGTATAGAATTTTGTGGTTCAACTTGTAGAACAACAAAATATTTCATAGTTATTACAAAAAAAATATGCATACGCATCAGCAACAAGAATAGCTACTGTAACAATATGAAGCCACTATTTCTGAACTCCCTCACAGTGACTTTTAATGATTTGGTGTATCAGAAAATAATGCAAATAATGTTCAGTGCAAAGTTAAAATCATTCTAATAATTGTGAGGCAACCGTTCATCTTTCCATCTGACATAAATCACTGCTCTGGGGTCAGAATTTAATCAGACATAATGATCAGGTAATGGGTCTTCACCCAAATTGTGCCAAAGATCAAGGTCAGGTCACACTTTTTGTTTCGTGAGCGATAACCTGTGAATTGTGACGGATTGTGAGCCATATGAGCTACTCTGGTCAGAGATGGTTTATATTTCTAGAGGATGGCTTTAATTGAGATTCAAAAATGTAGTGTGTGCATATAAAGCATTTTCCTTCAGTAATAGCAATTTTAGTCACTTCTTAATAAATAGACATTTTTGTCTTGTTTATGATATAATGTGTGCCATGACTGCATAAACCAGGTTTTTGTCTGTGCTTATATCTCAGAAGTGGGATTTACACAGTAAAAAGCGCTGACAGATGTGTAAACAGATGTTATCCAACTGTTGCTAAAAGCTGATCCATTACAACATATGACCATTTGCAGGTTCAGCCCTTCCTGTTGGTATTGATGTCCAGGTGGAGAGCATTGACAGTATTTCTGAAGTAAACATGGTACGCACTTTTTAGATATCAGTAGTTAATCTGATCAATAGAAACTGTCTCGTTTTCTCTGTTGAACTTGAGCATTTTTATTTTTTTTATTTTTTTTTTAGGACTTCACCATGACTCTCTACCTGAGGCATTACTGGCAAGATGATCGCCTGGCCTTCCCCTCCAGCAACAACAAGAGTCGGACTTTCGATGCACGTCTGGTGAAGAAAATCTGGGTTCCAGACGTGTTCTTTGTCCACTCTAAGCGTTCTTTTATCCATGATACAACCATGGAGAACATCATGCTGAGGGTTTATCCTGATGGAAACATCCTCTACAGTGTCAGGTAAAACAAAAACAAATACATAAATGATATTTTTCATATTATTCAGAGAGACATCAATATAACTACATTTTCTATCATTGGTCACCACTGAAAACAGAGGCTAATATTGGCTGTCGTCATCTGGTCGTTTTCTAGATTTGATGAAACAATGGGATGCTAAAGTATTAACTAGCACAAGCTTAGACTCCAACCTCTGATAAATGATCTTAATATTAAAATAAATAATTGTAGGATTAAAAAAGTCTTCTTTAAAGTTAGTACAAGTACCTGCACATCAGGACACATACTAGAGTCTCTTCAGGTTGCAAGTCAATAAGAAAATGAGTGTACAGCTCCCTCTAGCTATTACCTCAGTAAATCCTTGCCCCATTAGTGTATGGTTTCAGTTGCTAGTTTAAAGTCATATTAAATGCAACACAATTTTAATTTAGTAAATTATGATCCCCATAAGGAGGGCCATAAATAAAGGAGGATAAACCGGGGCAAGTTTGTGTCTGACAAATTGCTACCTCATGAGCATGACGGATCCCCCGGTTTCTCTGTAATACTAAACCCTGTGACATCAGACTTCAAAACACCACACACACACACACACACACACGTGCACACGCACACACACACGCACACACACACACACACACACACAAACATACACACACACACACACACTCACACACACAAGGTTTCAAAATGAGACTGCCAATCTGTGATGTCACATTGGCCACGTCTGTGTTTTAAAGTCAGCCTGTGGCATTGATTAGCTTTTTGGGCCAGCCTCAAATGTCCATTAATGAAACTGTATCGGCGTTTGCTCCAGTTGGCTTCGGTTTTCAGCCCTGGAGAGTGTCGTTTGGTTAAAAACCAAACCAATGAAGGCTTTCACACCAAAAACCCACTTGCTATATTGAAATTAGCAGGCACTGTTAAACCATTAAGTTTTAAGCTTACATGTCCTAATGCAATGAGTCATGGCTTAGATTTTAATAAGACCATTTGATGAGGATGAACAGCCACCCACCACCCAATTTAGTGGGCATGGTGTGACGGGAATATGAGACGGTGGACTGTAAGCTCTGGGATTCAACATATCCATTTCAGCCACAGATGTTGACAATATGGCGTAATTCCCAATGGCCCGCTGCAGCTGCATACTGTGTCAGGCACATATGCTGCTAGTGAGTGCAGTATTATTTTACATCAGCTTTTTTTAAAATCAACTGTTTCATAGAGAATAATCTATGGCTTCAGTATTTATGTAGACATTTATTTAACTGCAAGCTGTGTTTCAGAATCACTGTGACTGCTCTTTGCTCAATGGACTTCAGTAGTTTCCCTCTGGACACACAGAACTGCTCTCTGGAGCTGGAGAGCTGTGAGTATTAAGCTGCAATGGGGACATCATGGTTGCTTGCAAATACCTAATAGGATATCCAGCGTTGTTAGCAGAGAAATAATGTTAATTCCTACATTAAATGTACTTGTTCTTGTGTTGACATGTTTCACTGGAAAACATGTTACACAACCTTTGATGCAGTGTTATGTAATTTTAAAAATTTGGGCTAGAGAAAGCTTTTAGCTTGTTAAATTTTTACACAGCATTCATGTTACACGTCAAAAAACACGACTGGATATATTTGAATATAATACAGTTGGGACAGAGACAGCTCAGAGCGCATCACCTTACTTAATAGACACACAGTAACCATCACCATCGCCTTTTTGCAAAAATGAATCATAATCCTCGGGGCATGCAGGTCAGCCTCTGTGCATTAGGCGTGTTTCCAGCTTCTTTCTCTGTCTTTACCTCTCTCTCTCACTCTGTGTGTATCTCCGTCATGGATCCTGATCCCAGAGGAGAGTGGGGAGTTCCATTTTTTGTGAGCTCTCTTCTCTCCTCTGAGAGAAACATTCATGAATCTTCTAAGAGAGGCAATATGTGAAGGTTTCCATCCCTTCTCCAACCCCAAACCCACTGTCTTTCTCTCCTCTCTTGAAGATGCTTACAATGAGAATGACCTAATGCTCTACTGGAAGAACGGGAACGATTCATTAAGGACTGACGAGATTGTGCTCTCTCAGTTTTTTATTGAAGACTTCCAGCCTTCCTTTGGGCTTGCCTTCTACAGCAGCACTGGTATGTCAGGCAGGAGCCTTGGGACCCTCTGAGATGTATTCATTTTGAAAACAGTCAGAGAGTTCCAGACCCTTCCTGTTTTTCCAAATTGGAATAGTTTAACATTTTGGAAAATATGCATTACGTAAAAAGATTGACACCACTCTTAAAGTCTTTTTTGTACGGAGATGCAGCCAGCAGTTGATTAGCTTAGCTTAGCATAATGAGTGTGCAAGCTGGAGGAAACAGCTTACCAGGCTCCATCCAAAGGCTACAAAATCCAATAACAGCACCTCTACAGTTACGAATGAACACATTATTCCCATTTCCAGTCATAATGCTACACCACAGTAAGTGTGCGCCAGCAAAAGCTTTTACATGTACACAGACATGACTGAGTGGTATTGATGTTTTCAGCTCTCTGCGAGACAGAAAATAAGCACATTTTCCAAAATGATGACATGGGAATCAATGCCTCGCTGCATTGCAGAGGTTATTGATTGCTATAGGCGTTTTAGAGTTGTATGAGTGGGAGGTCCACTTTTTGAAACCCAGCTTCCTTCTACTGTTAGATTTTCTGTGTTAAAAAGAAAGCTAGAATATGAGCCAGAGTGATTTTTACCTCAGTGTTAAATGATCCTGTGAGGGAATCTACTGTATCCACTCTAGAAGGATGTTATATAACTCTGACATTAAAGAGATTTGCTCCAGAAGATAATTACTGTCTCATCTGAGTTCTTCCTGTAGGTTCATGATGCACTTTATTATTTTTTTTTTAAATATTCACAACTTACACAGTCTGTGTCAGTTACTGATAATGCCCTGCTTTCCACCCTGCCCCAACTCCACTGTGTCCATTTATCTGTTTCAGGTTGGTACAATCGGCTCTACATAAACTTCATTCTAAGGCGGCATATCTTCTTCTTCATGCTTCAGACGTACTTTCCAACTATGCTGATGGTGATGCTGTCCTGGGTGTCTTTCTGGATAGACAGGAGAGCCGTACCTGCCCGTGTCTCCCTGGGTATGGAGACAATGAGCCATTATGTTCACACATAAATCAATACAGAAATTGTAATCTCATCCATCTCGTGAACTGGCAGGGGTGGCAGCAGAGTAAATCCCAAGCTTGCCAACCTAGTTTATTTGGTATTTGATAGCTCTGTTTTGCACTTCACTGTTTATTTATGCATTCACTTGCAATTTACTTTAACTTTTACTTGCTATTTGGCTAGGTTCAGGAAAACATTGAGGTTGGTTTGAGTTAAAACAAAATTAACCCTACACACTCAAACATGAGGCATAAAGCACTCGGTGCTTTTAAGTTTAATGTCTGGGGGCCTGAATGAGTACTCTGATGTGATGAGTTGGTGAAACTCATCTCAATATTATGAAATCATGGCACAGATGCCAAAAGATAATGGGCTAACGCCCTAGGAATGCAAACAGCAACAGCTCTTAAGCTCACTGATTAATGTGCTTGTTTAATACATGCGAAAGCTCATCCATCCATCCATCTTCATTCACTTATCCAATTCAGGGTCACACATGCCTAACACAGGCAGACATGCTCACACATAGCCACTTATTATATCCGCTGCACTGCAAGACTGTGCTGCCATATTCAAAATCGTTACTTTAAAAATTCCAAATTATTGTCTTGAAATTGTTGTGGTGTTGTGATTACACTTAGATTGCCAAGCAACCAGTGGGGATTTCCTGGCTTACACCGTTCTCATCTGGCTTTCACCCAGAAATCAAATAAGCATATTTCAGGGTGTCTACTGGTTCTCCAAATGTCTTAAAGCATCTTGATGCACACTGACTAATAAAAAGCCCTAGAAAAAAAAAACATTTTGCCCCCTCCTCCACTGTTAACTTATGCAATGAGACTGCATCATTAAGGCTGTGTTTTGGTTTTTTTTTAACCAGCCGTTCTCCAGTCCAAATTCCAATTCAGACGGCTTTACCAGCTAAAGAGCACTAAATCGGAGTTAAGCTAGTTTGTGTCCAGCAATGATGTAATAATGATTTTGCCTACTGTAATTAGTAGAACATAAATACACTTGCATGATTATACACTTGCCCACAGCCTGAGGATGATGAAAAAGGACAAGGCCTTTCAAGCCACCTGCCCTTTAGTGTGCCAAAAGGGGAAGATGAGAGTTGAATGAGAAAAACTGTTGTGATCAGACGTTTTCATCCTCTCGTCATGGGCATGAATGTCACAGTCATCTTGTTACTGTATTTCATAAATGCATTAATTGAATTACATTGCCACTTTTTTTATGTATTGACATTGCATCCTTGTTCTTACACTGAATTCAAAGTGGTGCATAAAAGGTTTTCAAAAGCTAACTTAACTTTTTTAAACCTACAGTATAGAAATACTGTTCTCCACAATGCTACTGCAGCAGGAGCCATGACTCTACTGGTTTTTCTGTATCCAGGCATCACCACCGTACTGACAATGTCCACCATCATCACCGGCGTGTCAGCCTCTATGCCACAGGTATCTTACGTTAAAGCCGTGGACATCTATCTTTGGGCAAGCTTCCTGTTTGTCTTTCTATCAGTCATCGAGTATGCTGCAGTCAACTATTTCACCACAGTGGAGGAGATGAAGAAGCTCAAGAGGGCAAAGGTCATATTCAGTTGTTTTTTTTCTTAAGTCTTCTCAGATCTTATGCCCTATTTAGCCCACAGAAGCCAATATACAACCATGCGGGAATCCCCAAAGACTAACAGGGATTTCCTTTCCTCCTACTACAGATCCCCACCTCTTACAATGCTGCAGAGGCCATGGCCTTTGATGGGTGTTTCCATGACAATGAAATTGACCTGGCTTCCCTCCCCGCCAGCACCCCAAACACAGAGAGGAACATCCAGTCTCGAAACTCTACTGTCTCCGCACCCACGGAAGGCACCAGGCTACGTCGCAAGCACCCTTTAAAACAAAACCTCAGCTTCATCATGAGCAACAGCTACATGATCGACTCATATTCCAGAGTATTATTTCCCCTGGCTTACCTGCTCTTCAACATCATTTACTGGAGTATGTATGCATAGTACACTGACTGTGCAGCAGCAAAAACAAACAAACAAACAAACAAAAAAGCATTTTGTTTCTTTTTTTTTAACTGTTGTCACAATTTCACACTTCAACACCAACCGATGCAGAATATAATCATAATAACTAATTGAGGACATGACCTCAAGTTTGCACAGAGTCTGCCGCTGAGTGTAGATGTCTATCATGATGTCGTATGCTCAAAAAAGTGTTCAGCTGTAACTTGGAGAAAATCTGAGAGTGGCTGCTGCAGTAAATGGATGATATTTTAATTGATGGTTATGTGTGTTTTTGGTTTGCCTGATTTACAGGAGAAAAGGTTTCAATCCACAAAGTTTTTCATTTTCAGACACAAAATAGCAAATCTGTACATCTTGAAAATAAATGTGTGTATGCTCTTAAGTGTCTGTGCCACGTATTTTCATTGCATTGACCTTTTTTTTCTATTTGATGCATCACACTTCCAGTTAAAGGGGTCCTGTGGAGCACTTGTAAAGAAACATCAGTGTCACTGGACTGAAAACACTGTGTATCCTTGAGGTCCACTGAATGCGTGGATTTTTTAACATTTAAAATCCCACATTATTTTGATACATTTTTACTTGATCTGTTGAACAGTCTATGCATAACAATCATGTTTGTGTTTGTTTTCTACAAACTCCTGGCTCTTGTTATGTTAAATATTCTCCCTGTCTTAGTAAAAATGACTTAGTATCAAAATCATACAATCACACCTACACTATACTGTCAAATGTATTCACTCACCCAAACAAATCACTGAATGCAGGTGTTCCAATCACTTCCATGGTCACAGCTATATATAAAATCAAGCACCTAGGCATGCAGATTTCTTCTACAAAGAATGGGTCACTCTCAGGAGTGAATTCCAGCATGGTACTGTGATAGGATGCCACCTGTGCCACAAGACGAGTCTGGGTTTTGCAGTTGCCAGGAGAACAGCACTTATCTGACAGGAACGCTTAATGCTTCAGCCAAGGAATTTTTGACAATTTTGTGAAAACAGTTTGGGGATTGCCAACATGACTGCACACCAGTGCATAAATATATATTTCTTCTCATGACTGCAACATGACACTTTATGGTCTTTATGGGTTGAGAATAACTATATGTCAGACAAGACTAAACGTAACTTAGTGCTAGAACACATGTGGCCTTACATGCAAATAAAGAAGTGTGAAACACGGGCTGCATACAGTCCTGAAAAAGACTGTAGTAGGGGATGTGTGGTTCAGCAATATAGGTTATTCTTTAAGCAATTTAATGTCTCAGTTAATATCCAGTGTACATTAATTGCATGGAAATAAAGGAAAACTGCGTTTGGCACTCCCTTGCTCACTAGGGGTCGCCACAGAAGACTGCTGCATGTTTAATTTGGTGCAGTTTCCAGATGACCTGACAGCACCCCGAGGGGATTTGTGTCTCCACATTAACATGGAATGGCACGGAAATATACTCAGTTTATTAGTGGATGTAGAATGTGAGGGGGCAAAATGGAAGAGGTTTACTTAGTTGCATAACAGTCTGCTGTGGAACATAAAACCAGCAGAATACCAGATTCATCAGAGGTAACTGACTGATAATACCTGCAATGGAAGAACTCAGCAGGAGGCATCTTAAATGAAAATGAAATTACGCCTAACTGTGACCATTAGATATTAAAGCTTCAACATAGGAGTCACAGCAATTTCTGAAAATTATGTTGCATTCTGCAATTAAATATCTTGAGAAATATCTATTAATTTCCTGATTTGGTGAGGCACAAGATTACCTTAGCTTAGCAAAGAGATTCAAAACAGGGAGAAGCTGCTAAAGGTTAAAAGAAAATCTGCCCAGCAACATCTTTAATCATAAAGCATCTTTCTTAAGCATTGCACATCTCCAAAAGAGGGCGCTGTAACTGAAATGGGTTCGAATAACGAACCCATTTTCGAGACAACTGGTTCAACTTTATTTAGTGCTTCACAAAAGCTTAATTTTCTCATCACTAGAGTTTGCATGTTCTCCCGGTGTTTGTGTGGGTTTTCCTGGTTCTTTCCACAGTCAAAAGGCATGCAGTTTGTGGGGTTAGGTTAACTGGTGATTCTAAATTAGCCACAGGCGTGAGCGTGAGTGGTTGTCTGTGATGTTACGTTTTGTACTAAAGCGCCGAGGCCTGTGTTGAGCAAAGTGAGCGTGTTCAAACGAAGACTTTGTCGAGGTCCAGATCTTACTGATGAGGCCCCGTAAATGTGTCAAATCTGAACTGATCCACCAAATGCCTGATTACACGAAGCCCCGTTTATCAGCTCATTTAGGAGTCTGACATCTGCTGAACATTTGATGTACATCACTCCTGCTGTTACTATATGTTACATGTTAGCTCCTGGATCTTTAAGCATAATTATGCAATTAATATGTCAAACTCTCCATTTGATGTATTGTAAAACCAGATTAAATCTATGCTGATTGTGGTATATCTATGTACAAACAGATCAGCTGTGGTATATCAAAAAAATATTGTATATAGACAGTGTATGATGTGTGTTTGTGGATAAACAGTCACAGTAAATGCTTGGGTGGAGGTGCTATTAATTTTTATTGAAGAATAAAAAAAAGTGACAGTGTTGGGGCACAGGTGATCCCTTCTTTTTGGTATAACTTCCCCAGCCTTAGAAAACAATCTCTCAGTACTGAAGCAGCAGATATGCGCTGAAACTGAAGTACTAATAGGTACCGGTGAGGATAAAGGTGCTTCTGATTATGCCTCTAACAGTGACTCATATCAGTGACTCACCACTGATCACCTCCTCTTTTTAGCCACTCGCATCATGTCATATGCTTAAAAACGATACAGTAGTGATCATATTGGAGAAAAGCGAATTTGTCCCACCCAAAAATTAAACAGCGGAGGAGAAAAACACTTGATTTTGAAATGTTTAATTGGTGTGCTTTTATTTTGAAGGTGCAACATAACATCATTACTCTGCCCCCCCTCTGAAGGGCTCTGGATGTTTGGGAGGCGGGAGACAGCGGCAGGAATCAGACTATTTTGAATGAGGTAGAACGGTATGTCAGGAATGTTGCCATGAATATGGTTTGTTTATAACGTCTGCGTTGTCAGCTTACGTTCATATATAGAAACCAAATCTTTTTCAGTCATCTTAATGCCAGGATGGTCACTCATCCAATATTTATCTGCTAACTTTGTCTAGAGGTTAGCTACACTAGCCAAAATGTTTTATCTCATTTCAGCACAATGTCACTACCTACAAAAAGGCTGAAACTGCAGAAGGACTTCCTTGGTTTTTTTTAGAACGAGTAATGTCAGTGTGAGTAACAGTAACACAACACAAGGGCAACACCTGATTAAAATTTATCAACTTGTACTGTATGACATTATACAGTTTTTGTCTATCGTTCCACTGAAAACACAGGTTTATGACACACCCTGATGAGGCACACCTTTACTGACAAACAAAAAAAGAAAAGAAAAAGAAGGAAACAGAAATCGATTCCTTCCAAAAACCTACAGCTAACTTTAAAGGCTGGCAATCAAACTCAGTTAATATTTTTGTGTCTAGCTGTGGAATCTGACAACGTTCCTCTTTGGGTGTTGGTAAAATGTTGAGCCACAGGTGCCTGAGCTGAAGACTGTAGGTGACGTCCAGGAAGACCTCCCACGGGGTGTGCCAGAACTATGAGCTGTTACTTATGAGAAGGAGAATTTACAAAGCACACGACCAAGAGCACGACTTAGATTTGTGTCTGTTATATACCTGCACCCCTACACACAAGATCAAATAGCATTTTTTAATGCTTTGCTCAGAGTATTTATGATTCTGTCAGGTTTTCGATATGTGTCCCCCCAATAGTAAACTCATTCCTACGCCCTTGGTAGTGATGTTACGTTTTGTACTAAAGTGCCGAGTCCTGTGTCGCTCAAAAATTGGGCGCGCTCAAATGAAGCCTCTGCAATGATACCCAAGCACTTCCTGTAACTATTAATCTACAAACACACACCACACACTGTCTTTTTTTTGATATACCACAGCTGATCTATTGATTCATAGATTTACCCCGATCAGAATAGATTTAATCTGGTTTTACAATACATCAAATGGAGATTTTAACATAATATTTTCTTAATTATGCTAAAAGATCAGACAGATCCAACATCAAATGTCGAGCAGATATCAGCACTCCTAAATGAGCTGTTAAACGGGGCTTTGTAATATGGCAAAAAGGTGGTTCAGTGGTTGGCACAGTTAGCAAGAACCTTCTGGGGTCCCTTGAAAAAATTATCTGAAAATCATAAAAGGCATATTTTGCTGTTCTGAGAGCTCACAGTTCTCACAGGGAAAATGAATTCCATAAAATAAAAGTGTGAGAATGAACATCAGTCTGCTGAAACACACTAACTTTGAGCTCCACTAATATGAAAATCACTTCACTATACATGCCGCTTGGCTGATGTCTGTTTATCTTATTGAGGCCACACTGGCTGCAACAACAGTCATACTTGGAAAACATTGAAGAGGTCCTAAACACAAACTGAGACCAAGCAGTAGGGACGTTTCATGGTGCTTTATCTAACATGGGAGCTCGCATTAACAACGTCCACAAACATCATTTTAAACATATATAATGAAAAATCTGAAGTGCAGTGCTTTCACCCACACTTCAAGAGTTTAACTGTATTTCATAGCTTGTTTGCTTTGTGATGTTACCCTGGAAACACATTCAATTGCTGTCTATCGTTCCACTGAAAACACAGGTTTATGACACACCCTGATGAGGCACACCTTTACTGACAAACAAAAAAAAAGAAAAGAAAAAGAAGGAAACAGAAATCGCTTCCTCCCAAAAACTTACAGCTAACTTTAAAGGCTGGCAATCAAACTCAGTTAATATTTTTGCATTTAGCTGTGGAATCTGACAACGTTCCTCTTTGGTTGTTGGTAAAATGTTGAGCCACAGGTGCCTGAGCTGAAGACTGTAGGTGACGTCCAGTAAGACCTCCCACGGGGTGTGCCAGAACTATGAGCTGTTACTTATGCATGAGAAGGAGAATTTACAAAGCACACGACCAAGAGAACGACTTAGAATTGTGTCTGTTACAAAAGTTTTTTTATTTTTTGTCTTTTGCATTGCCTTTGGGAAGTTATGTTCAACACTAATGAAGACAGAATCATGAAGGATCTCAGAATTTCTTCAGGCAGATTTTCATTCTGGCAACTATTTGCTCCTTTAGTCAGGTAAAGAGAGACGATGGTGGTGGTGTATCATCTTTTCCCTAATGTGACTCACTTCTTAGTTCAGCAGCAACAGCTAGATCTGGCTTCAGTTGGGATTATTTTTCAAGATTTCTCATACAGATACACACATATCTCCAAATCACTTTCTCATGCTACCGGAAATCTCTGTTCCGCTAAACTAACCCCAACCCTAAACACATTCATATCCTCAGTTATGCAGTCAGTCCAATTATTCACTGTTGCTGTGCTAGTAAGTTTAAAAGAAAGCAACGACGTTTAGAGAGTTATATATGTAAATATTTGCGACCACATTACAACTGCACTGCGTGATAACAGCACAGATTCAAATCAGCATCAGTATCTGTTCATGGGAACCAAATATGTAGTCCATATATTAGTATTTCCCAGAGCTGCATTTGTTCTGTTAACTTCAATTAAATTTTATTTGTATGGCACCAAATCACAACAAACACTGGCCTAAAGGCATTTTGTATTGTGGGTAAAGACCCTACAATGATACAGAGATGTTATATGTTATACTGTTATCACTGCCATTATTCATCTGTTAAGGACACATGTGTAATAGCAGAGATAAAACCTTCAAGACATATATAAATTACAGGCTTTCAGCATTTATTATCATGGGTGTGCCAGTTTATGACTTTGACTTTTTCTTCTGTCAAATATCCGTAGAATAAAGCTTAAACCCTTTGTTTTCATTCACTAAATGTATTCATTAAATTGCCATTAAAAAGCCATGTAGTTAATGGGGTTATTTTGAAAAATTAACAAGTGGTGTCAACTGGGACGGGTTTGTACTAAAGCTGTGCAAAGTTGCAAAAGGTGGGCGTGTCGAACAAAGCCTTTGTCGAGGTTATGATGTTTGTTTTCATTCACTAAATTATTCAAAAAATGTGAGCAACTTTATTTGTTATCTAACAGGTTGAAGAAGCTAGGCTTCACACACTCAAAAGCCATGTAGTTAATGGGGTAGGTTGAAAAACTGCCTTGTGGTGTCACTGGGACAGGTTTGTAGTAAAGCTCTGCAAAGTTGCGAAAACTGGGCGCCAAAGCGTTAATTTATTACTCTAGTCGGCATTTTCTGTATTTAAGAGCTGTGCATATAATATGATCAATAACTCCCCCTACACACACGCGCGCGCACACACACACACACGCACACACACACACACGCACACACGCACACACACACGCACACACACACACACACACACAAAAGGTTTTCATTTGAATCGTGCTAACATTTGAGGCAAAAGACTTGGAGTTAGAGCTGGAGTGGCAAAAAAGAAAGGTCTCCAGGGCACAAAACAGAAATGCTTACGTCCACCATGGCAACCAGGCAGAATGTTCATGTCTAAAGTGGAAACGTGGAGGAATGTTCATTTTAACAGTGACTAAATGGTAGAATGTTCACGCCCAACATGGTGGAATGAAAAAAAAGCTTTTCAAAGTGGTTTAAAGTCAGTTGGTAAGTTATGTCAGTGTATCAGGAGGAGGCTTTTAAATACTCAGGTTAGCTTAAGTTACTAAAAGAACAGGTCACTGTTCTGCAACTGTATGCTGTAGTTCCAATAAAACAGATCATAACAAGAAAAATAAGGGAACTTGCAACAATTTCTTTAAGTAGATGGTGAATCATAAAATGGATAAATTATAGAAGAAATTATAGAAATAAAACAATATAGAAAATGTGGAAAAAATATAGAAATTATTGAAGGAAGCCTGCAATAGAAGTCTTGTATTTTATAAGTCCATGAATAAGTGAGATCGGCACACATGAAAACAGTAACCCTTGAGAGGTTGCATTGTGTGTGTGTGTGTGTGCGTGTGTGCGTGCGTGCGTGCGCGCGGGGGGGGGGGGGTAGAGGGGGGGGGGGGCCTAAAAATGGGGCCGCATACACCCACAAAG
>VUQK01013567.1:26065-47919 GCA_015106715.1 Bujurquina vittata | reverse complement strand
AAAATAGAAGAGTGGAAATTTTTAAAAAAAAAAAAAAAAAAAAAAAAAAAAGGTTGCAATGAGCTTTACAACTTATTCTTGAATTTTAATTCTGCAGTTTTGTTCACATGCATCCTACTGGAACTCCTTTGAATTCATCCTTCCAAGTCACCCTTGCATGCAGGGGGGTGCTATGAATGTACAAAGCACATGGTACAGAATATAACATCGCCTAAAGAAGTGCACTGTTTACAGCCTGATAGACTGGCACAAATATCCTGAAATAATTTGTGTTATAAAGAAAAACTTAACACCTTGTAGCGAAAGCTCGTGCCCTTACATCCATTAATGGTACGTCTGAGTGATTCAACTGTTTCAATTTCTGTATGGTGGTTTCCATTTGTGTAAAGGCAGTCCTGTGTGTGGGTACATTTATACTCCCAGTGTGTCAAAGGTGTGTGTGAAGTTGTGAAGTGTTTCCCTGCCTCTGTGTTTTTAACAATGGCAGTGTAAGTTGTGTAAATTGTGAAGCCCGTATTAACTCAATTAAACAGTGTCATACTTGCTAATGTTTAGCTCTTGTGCGAATGTAACATCTGAATTATCTGTTAATTGAAGACACCTCTGTGCCACCTGCAGCATTCAAAACCAGTTTTCACAATAAATCTTATTCATTTTGCAGGTAACCTCTTTGTGTGAGTAACTGGCACTTTGAACTGTTTTTAGGAACAAAAAAAAAAAGGTTTGAGTGGTTATGAACAGGTGCACTAGCTGGAATAGAAGAATAACATCTGATAAACAGACCTTTGTGTATCCTAATGAGTTAAACTGTTGACGTATAACGCATTTGGCTTTGACTTGTCCTGCTCTGAGAAATGGGTGATTAGCATTGTGTTTTTACTAAAGAGCCACTGTAATCCACACTAATGGGATAATCTGTAAATCCAATATTCTGTCTGGTCATGGGGTCAGTGACAGACTTCACACACAGGCTTTACTGCACACACAGTTTAATTGCCCTGCAAAGGACAAGACTGCATCTTGTATCTAGCTGGATACTGATTATTTTCAGCTAATTAGCACAGTGCATTGCTTTAGCAGAAATGTGACAATATTTGACCATTTATAAAAGAAATCTGTCAGTCTTGAGCATTTGGGTTGAAGGCAACTGGAATTCATTTTAGGTTTATGACTGTTTCATCTCATTCAAGAGGCTTCTCCAGATTGAAAACTGGAGAGTCCCAGGTACAGGGGTACCTTCAGTTAATAAGCATTTAAATCTGATTGGCAGGTCAGTGCATAATAGTATTGAATGAGTTCTTGTGTCTGTGCAGCCTACCTGTTCAGTAAGAAGAGAATGATGACATCCCACAGCTCACTTACACCCTCCCTGTGATTACAGTGCAGACAAAGTTGCAGTCCTGGTTCTCATTAGTACAACATCCCAGCTGCCATAGGTTAAAAGGCAGTTTGTGCAATGGACAGGTCCTGGCCAGTCTGTTGCACTAACTGCACGTCTTCGGCCTGTGGGAGGAAGCTGGAGTACCTGGAGGTATCACGCAGCCAATCAAAGTTCCTGATAAAAATTGATTTGTATTTTTTTAAAGAAATGATGAGCAGATTTGGTTGGACATGCAGACTCCACAAAGAAAGGTCCCAGCCAGTTGGTGGATTTGAACCAAGGACCTTCTTACTGTAAGGCAACAATGCTAACTACCACACCACCCTGTATTTAGTAGAGGCATTTATTTATTTAATTGTGGCAGGAAATTTGAAATGCAGCTTTTCAAACACCTCAATATCAGCAAACTGTTTCTGTGCAGTTTGTCCCAGAATGTGTCTGCTAGCTAATGTGCAATTGTACTTCTCAGGGAGAGAAAACCTTTATCTGTGACACAGAGATGACAAAAGATGGAAGGGGAATAATATTTTCAAAGGTAAGGACTGTTGGCAAGTGAAATTTTGTAAACTGGAAACTTAAAATATTTCATCTCATGTCCTAATTCAGTTTAGAGTTTTTAAATCCGATACTGGATCCATATGGAGGGTCATTAAATCTCCATGTCAGCTGATACATGTAGCTGGTGTTGCAGGTCTCCTTTGTTCAGTGGTCTGTGACCTTTAACTCAAGTGCTTAAGACTGAGAACCTACACAGACAAATCTGCCGGTTTAAATTCACAGATAGAGATCAGAATGTTTGGCATTTGCAGAGAAGATATAGCAAGTTTCTAATGGGTGCAACACATATACTCAACTCTGTTCCTCAATCCACAAATGCATTTTCTTTACAACAAGACACCATTTAAGGGGAAGTAAGCAGGCTTTCCAGAGGTGTAAGATTTATTGGCAAGAAGCATTGTTACAACAAATCAAACACAAATTTCCTTACTTGTGGTACGTTTAGTTGACCAGTATGCATCAACAGTACAGGCAAAAATCAGCTTTAATTACAATGGTTGTAGCAGCTCATTTCACAATGTTTCTGTCTCTAGTGTGAAAGAAAAAGCAGATGTCCACTGTGTGTCCACTGAGCAAAGCCTTACAGAAAGCACTGATCCAGTCCTGCGTGTAGTTTAATTTGAGAGTCTTACTGAATATTATTCTTAAAAGTGTCTTTAATGCTTCACTGACAGAATTTGGGACTACTTAGTCTTTGCTTTGGATCGTAGTTGTTCAGATCTTTTCTGATTGTCAATTTACAATCTGACCAGAGAAACTCCCGAAGGCTTTTTCCCATTTGGGGATATATTGACCTGTCAGAGAAGAAAATCTTTAAATAAAGTCAAAAATGTATTCATTTGATTCTACAGCATGATGGTGCAGTGCTGGACATCCCCTTACAGAAAGCAGAACCTGCTTGTTGGCTGTGGCCATTTTTCTGCAGAGTTTTCATGTTCTTCATTTTTTTTTCCTTCTGAATTTGTTGTGAATGTGAGTGTGTGTGGTTCTGTCCCCCTGTGTGTTACCTCTATGATAAACTGGCCGCTTATCCAGGATTTACCTGACCTCTCACTGGATGGTTTGAACTCTGCATTAGGTAAATGGATGTTTCTGTCATTGCAAGCTGGCTTAATGTTTGAGTAATATGTATGAGTAGCACTTATAGAGTCGCTGCATTAAAGCTGTATTTAGGATGGCAGCTACAGTTGAGGAATAATGAATAGCACGCCACCTCATCCATAATGAGAGTGCAGTTTGATAAAGTTAAGGCAGAACCAACTTTGACAACGTCTGACACACAGTGACTGAAAGAGCACGTTTCCCATGAGTCGTGTTTTCTGGAACTGTCTAGAATATCAGAAATACGTGAACAAAGTTTAAATCCTGGATTCCTGAAATAGTCTTTATGACATTTGGACCGAATATTTTATATTGATCAGACCTACAGCACATAAAGTGCTGGTAGAAAACAGAATTGATTAAAATAAGAGCCATAAAGAAAGGAGGAGTCTGGTTTTTCATATTTAAGATTTATTGGTTTGATTCATTAGTTGTGATTGGACAACACAGACTGAATTTAAAAGAAGTACCTGACCTCTGTGGAGCAAGCAGAGTAATATAATTTGATGATCATTTCAAGAACATAAACTCGGGCTGAGACATATTTGCTTGTAAGTCTCTGGCATTTTCTGGTGTCTCGTCATTTGATTTACAGATCAGTGATGAGTCTGCAGTCCTTACAGATGACACAATGTTTTAATATATGACCTCTACCGGCTGAAATCACCGAACATTTTTATAAGCCACACAGCGCTTACTGTAATTGATCGTTTCCACAAACCTGCCATATTTTTTTTTATCATCCACCTTATAGATAATAACTTTATTTATGTGAATGCTTTGAACCTGTTGAGCTGCTTTTGCTGTTTATTTCTTTGCACTTTTATTCAACCAACATAACCAGTAAAAATACACAGAATATTTAGAAGGTATTTATTAGCTGTAGTCCCACAGATTTTATTACGTTATAATCTACACACTCATACGATTAATAAAATGACCTTGCAGTTATCGATCTCCTTTGTATCTTTTGCACACACCACAGTTGTTGTTGATTCTTATTTATTGCCCTGTTTTCGTGATCATTTCATTCATACATGTATATTTGGAAAATGCAGACATTAAAATGTATATCCAGATAGCAGAGGCAGATAGTGCTCACAAGACTCCAAGGTGCTTGGCACAACCATGGACAGAAGATGCACTGCATGGTTAGATCAAGCACAATGGAGTCCTGAGCAAAGACAAGAAAAATAAAACAATCCAGCATAGATCACACAGAAGCAGCTCAACGTGAGGCGTTCGAAAGTGTCTCATCAACCAGGTTTTTGTGTAAATGCTCAGTAGCAGGAGTTTTTTTTCTCTTCCTGAAAAAGATATAGCATTGTTAGAATATTTTCTGGGTTATTGTTGAAGGACGGTGCCACAGTTGGTGCCAGCCGCAATGCAAAATTCTGAAAAGTCCAAAAGGTGAGAGAGAAGTGATCCGAGCTCATTGATAGGTTGTTCAAAAAAAAAAAAACAACCCAAAAACATTACTGCTGGTTGCACCGTGATCAGAAAAAAAAAATGAAGAGTTGCAGCTAGGAAGATCTGCAGAATAAAAAAAATAATTACTCACGGGTCATGCTCACTGCGGGGAAAAAGGGCTACACCCTTCCTGCGCACAAACTGCGTCAAACCCCACCCTCTCGCCCTTCACGCCCAACTCTAACAGAGAAAAAAGTAACAATTCTGGCACTTTTTTAAATGTTTTAAAAACTCAAATCCTCCAACATTTGAAGAAAAGCCCCACAGCAGGCCTACGAAATGTTGGACTGATTAAATTAGTTTCTCCACTGGGCATTCTCAAAGTGATCAATGGAAACACAATTTGGGTAATTCATCTGTGATCTTGTTACGAGTCTCAGGATCTCATAGAGTCCAGTCCCTGAAATTTTATCAGTAATTGCCTAAAAACCAGCCTTGCTCCCTGGACACTACTGAATCAAGATTATAGCTACACTTCTGTAGTCCATCTGCCATCTACTAAGAATAAAGACCCAGCCACTCCTAACATTTTGGTCCAAACTATGTTAAATGGTCACTGAGTTGTGATACCATCAGGCTAAGAGAGCTGCTTCTCCAAAAGGTTTGACAATCTTGTTACCTTCCCTTGTGTCTCTTTTCAGCTCCCCGGGGACATTTTACTAAAACGAGAAAGCGCGACACAATGATCAACTTACAGGACCAGGCAAGTGAACCACTTTGTGGGATGAAATTACGCCATGATGCATATTAATGGACCAAAGAGAAAAACTGCATTTGGAAATGACCAAATGGCACGAAAATTGGAGCTCTTTGGGTGAAAATGGTGGGCGGAGGTGGTGAAACAGACTTTTGTTTTTCAGAACAATGAGGATGTTTGAAAGGGATGCGATGCAGCTGATGGGATGGTTGGATGTGTTTTATGCACAGATGATGATTGTGATACATAATTGTGCTTACTTACCTTGTTTTTTTTTCTTTCTTCGGGAACTCAACATGGCTCAAAATACTACATGAAATCTACAAATCTAAAAAAGAGCTATCTGACTTAAAAGGAAAAAAGTAAATCAAATGTTCTTCAGACTAGAGGTCACATTGACCAGCGCGCTCTGTCACTGAAAACACTTGCGAGATGCGAGTTAGTCTCAACCTACTCTGTGTTTTACTGGCAACTTCCAGCCGCTTTCTTTGGAATGTCTCTTCTACACATTGTCTTTCCAAGAAACTCACCTTTGGATTCGCTGGGCTCAAAAGCAGATGTAAGGCGCAGGTGGCTGATGGGGTGACGAAGACTACAGGGCGCTCTGAGCTGTGTCTTGGGGTCTTCCAGCTTGCTCTACTGGAAACGGACTGTCCTGACTGCGTCCTCAGCACCCTTCAAGTCCCCATCTTCTGCCCCTCCTTCAAGCTAGGAGGGGTTGGTGATGTTCTCTTGGGATAGGTGCACTGGCAAGGAGGACTTGTTCAGGCTGGGATTGGATGTGGGTTGGGGAGTCTTGGGGCAGGAGGGGGGGCGGCCGGTTCCGCATTTCATAAATATTAATACAGAGTCCTCTCTCTCCAAATGGGTAGATTCTTTAATTTTGTTAGAGGGGGAAGTGCTTTATTCACTTAATGGCTTTTATTAGTGCCCAGTGTTCAACTCTTTCATTAGCTAAAGTGCTGCTATAATTTACAGGGTAAAAGGGGGTGGGGAAGAGGCGGTGTCTGGGAAGGGTTGATCCTGCTGCTGCTGCTGGACAGCCAGGCATCACCCTCAACCACTGCAGCTTTTACTAAAAAGCAGATGTTCGCTTAAAGCAACTGTAGTCTATGGTATCAAATTCACTCCAAGAAATATCGTGTTGAGCATGCTGCCTCTATTGCACGGTTATTTCTGTATACATTTCTGTGCAAATATAAAATGTTGGGGATTGTCCTGAATCAGACACTGTAACCAACAATTAATGCACAACATTGATGACACTTCTTGCAATCCAATGGCTTTTTATTTGTGAGCAGAGAAAGATTTTGTGGAAGCAGGCAGTGGATTTCTCTCACTGGGGAACTGAAATTATTTTTCTTCACAGTTCCTTTTCATATTCATTTAGTAAATGCAGATAAAAGTGTGTGGGTTTTTTGTGCAATATTATATCCAATATGTTAAAATGTCTGCATTTTATATAGACATCTTAGATGAAACGAAAGGGTCACTTTTAGCCTGACAAAGCATCTCTGAATGGGTTTAGCCTATACCTTTTGGTAAATGAATCAGTATTGTTCTTATTTGGATTGGTTGAATCGAGTCTTTCCAACTATAATACTGCAGTTTGCATGCTTTCTGAATGCACTGGTGTCATGCAGTGCATTCATTTATAAATCTGGTGCTCGCACTCAAAGTGATCTCTTCACTGCATGCAGGTTGTAACATATGAACATTAAATAACGCTAGCTTCCAGGAGTGCACCCAGCTCCAATAAAAAGCTTTATTTTGCTCTGTGGAATTTGGCTACTTGTGAACAGCCAACGACCCCCAGACTGCATCTGAGTGAATGAATTGATTAACCTGAGTGGCCGTCCCCACCAGAATGAGGGGGAGTGGGTGGGCCACCGGTCTGAATAACTATCCCCATCATCAATGTCACATAAATCTCTTAGCTGGACAGCACTTTGAGAACACCCACCCCACCCTACCCGAGGCACAGTTAAATGTTTGGTGTAATGCTGGTGTTTCTGCAACATTTCTTTCGCTCTTTCCTAACAAACCAAATTTAGCCCAACAGATAACATTCCTGTCTACACTTAAGTTCAAGTAAAAAATCTATTATCCATGAATAAAAGCAAAAATAGACACATTGAGATTCCGTTGCAACTTTATTGTACAGTTCTTTTAGATTTCAATGCAAGACTTAACCAATATTCAATATGAACTATTCGTGGTAATCTGTGTCACAGTTTAGACACTGATGAAGGCAAAACAGATGCTGTAATGATTGACATGTCTGGTGGTTCACTGAGCAGCTGTACTGAACACTTTGTGATACACAGGTCATGCAGTGAGAATTAAGACTCCTTTTTACTTTTTCACCAGCTGGATAACATCTTCATCCTCCATCACATGGTCTTTGCCCACCTTTTGAGGGTTGTGTTTCACAGAGGAGCCCCACACAAGTGCACTGAAAAAGAAGGGAGAAAAAGAAAAGAAGAGTTGATCCTGGCTGACTAATGATTCCTACAAGAGCATGAAAAGAAATCAGCTCATCATACAGGAGCCCTACTACTCATTCTTTGCTATGGCTCTACTATAAAAGGAACCTACTGGGTACACGACATCCTTTAGGTACAAAGGCTCACTAATTGCATGTGCCACAGTTTGACCTATCCATTCCCTTGAGGATGGCTAATGCTCAGCAGCACTAACATAATGAATGATTGACGATGTTATCTTAGCTGGGCCATTTAGAGATGGTGGCGCAACACACTGCCTCAGATCACAAACCAAATGCTCAAGTGAAATTTTGACATTAAAAGGAGGTGATACAGTCACATGAAAAAGAAAGTACAACCTATTTCAATTCAAGGTGTTCATGCATCAGAACTTCAAAATATGAAACATTAGACTGTGTCACTATTTATTTAACAAATCGGTTTGTGAAAAACTAGGTGCACTCTTCCTGCTTGCACGGTCAAACGGGTAAGTGGCAGCCAGGTACTGCTACTCAAATGCACATAATTACCTGATTATCAGTAACTATAAAATCAGGGGCTTTGGCAGTTTGCAGGTCTGGAGCATTCAGGTGTGTTAACTGTTAGCAACCGTTGCTGCTCATCAATCTAGGAAGGTTATTAAAAGCCATTTCCAAACAATCTGAAGTCCATCACTCTACAGAGAAATATTTTTTTCACCAGTTAAAAATATTAAAGACAACTGCCAGTCTTCTCAGTAGTGGACGTCCCAGCAAACTGCAAAAAACCCATGAGCTACATCTCAGACACCACAGGCCTCAGTTAGCATTTTAAATGTTAAACTTCCTGACAGTACAATTAGAAAAAGACTGCCTTGTTTGGACAGGTTCCCAAGAGGAAGCCTCTTCTCACTAAAAAGAACACAATAGGACAGCACAGGTTTGCAAAGTTGTATCTGAAGAAACCACAAGACTTCTGGAACAATGTCCTCTGGGCAGACGAGATGTTTGGCCATAATGCACAGCTCCATATTTGGTGAAAAACAAACAGCCAATCAGCACAAACACCTCATACCAACTGTGAAGCACAGTGGTGGAGGGGGTGATGATTTGGGTTTGTTTTACAGACACAGGGCGTGGGCACCTTGCAGTCACACTGAGTCAGTAACAATGGGAGACTAATTAAGTCATACAAAAAATGACTACTTTGAGGTGCTGCTGCAAAAGGTGGTTGTACAAGCTACTAAATCAGGGGTGTATTTAGTTTCTCACAAAGTACACCCCCTGATTTTGGCCTGGTTTTTGTTAAATAAATAATCACATTATGTAATATGTTCATTTCAGGCCGTATTTGAATAGTTGTAGAAGTGGCATGTGTTAAATAATATACCTGTAATTATTACATTGAGCGACTGATGTTTTACAAATTACACCTTTAGAGGGTGAACCATTTTAGCCAAGCCAACTATACTCACTACTTAAATTCTTTGATGAGGTTTTTGTGAATCTTCATGCAGAAATCCTCCACTGAAGTTCGGTCGTTGGGGAGCACAACAGGAGATGTGTAATCGGGAAGCTGGCCTTTGGGTTTGGTGTAGCTGCAAGTAAATGCAGCATCTCAGTCACATTTTCCAATTTGAAAACAGAAACACTTAAATGTCTCCAAAGACTTGCAAAGGAGTTTCAATCTATAGCTGACTTTCGCCTTCATTCAGAGCACATTCTACAGTGTATTCAAAACCTCTTACATGCGCACAAGCTTTAGGTAGTCCCACATCCTCTCTAGCAGGTCGTCAAAGTTCCAGCGGTGGTGGGCCGAGATGGGTACACAGTGAGGCACCTTGTAGATGATATCAAGCTCTTCAATGGAGATCTGGTCGATTTTGTTGAGCACATAAATGCATGGGATGTAGACACTGTTGGGACAGGAACGCAGTCGGTAATTGGCCGATGTGCACAAACCCACTGCAATGACCACAATGACCAGGGATTATACAAAAATTCCAAGAAATACTATCAGTAATAAATGAATTAATCTAAATTCTGGAGCTGCAGGGGGCCTTCTACTACATTCACTAGTAACCACTGTTAAATTACAGGTAAACTGGTTCGCAGACATTACAAATAATGCCATTTTCCTAAAAAAAAAAGGGGGTGCATGAAGTCAAACACAGAATGTTTAATTGTATAAATGAATTACTTTTAGCAGAATAACTCCTAATGAATGCCATTATAAATTCATAGAGCTTGCAGTAAATTTAGGATCAGGTAACCTTGAATTATCCCTCAGTTATGCTGCTGTTGGCTCAGGATAATACATGACCTCCCATAATGCATTGTACATACGACTACTCCAAGTCTTTTTTTTTTTGCACTCTCTCATAGTTCGTGCTTTGCCATCTCTCTGTACTTTTCTCTCTCCTCTTTCCCCTCACAGCAGATGGCTGCTCCTCCCCGAGCCTCATTCTGCCAGCAGTCTCTTCCTGTTGAAAAGGAGGTTTTCTCCCCACTGATGCCAAGTTTTTGTTCAGTGATTCGCTGAATCACTGGGGTTCTTCTATAATGTTGTCTTTATCTTCAAATATTAAGTGCCTTGAGCTCATTGCGATGATTTGGTGCTCTTTAAATAAAACTGAATGGTGCTGTCATCTACACTTCACACTCCGGTATACTGAGTCACTGACTCAGTAAGACATTTTTTAATTCTTTTATTTTGCTCATTGAACACGAGCTACTTCATTATATAATATTTGTATTTAAAGGTATACTTATTTTACTTTATTGTATTTATTTTGATTTCAATTTATTGACCTACTGATTAAGTGAGGCCTCCTATTTTCAGGCAGTTACAGTTTCTACTTTTTCATTTTCTTCCCAAAGTTAAATTATTTCCATCCACCCATCCATCCACTTCCGCCAATCAATATCTAACTGAAATGCAAACTTTTAGCTTTAATTCAAAGGACTTAACAGAAGTATTGCACTAACTGTTTAGGAAATACAAATGTTTTTATATAGACTCAAATGTAACTGAACCATGACAGGCCTTCTCATGGCCAGGTGAGGACTGCTGCTTGATCATTTCTAGTCTAAAATGGTTGTAAATTCCTAAACATTTACTGCAATTTTTTTGTACAACTCGTTGAAGTAGTGCTGAAAGGCTGCAATAAGGTCTTGATTGACTGGTTAAACATCCACAGGGTGTACAGATACAAAAGAAAAAAAGTGTTATTATCCAAATACTTGTGGAACTAAATGTATATCGATATAGACATAATTTCAATAATTATTTAAAATTAAATATTCTCTAAACCTGATGTTTTGGTCATTTACTTATTTTTTTAAGTTGTAGTTTTTATATTAGTATGGTGCAGTCTTTCTTCTGGTAATTTTGTCTGAGGAGGGCTCACGCTCACACCTAGCTTCATATCTTCATATATACTAGATCACATATTTGTTGACTTGTTATACTAACATACACAACTCAAACAAGTCCTCCTAGATGTTGCCCAACACATAAACGGCATATTTAAATACATCTGCAACAAGACTGATGGGAGTTCAAATGGGATTTCAAACTAGCAGGCCACACCCACTGAGAATGACTGTGAAAGGCCCGATGTGACACTTCAGCAGCTCACCGATTTCCCTCCACCACATCAATGAGGTCATCAGCTGTGGAGTCACTGCGCAGAGTGATGTCGGCGTTGTGGATCTTGTACTCTGCCAAGATACTCTTAACTGTTTCAGCATCAAGCTCACTTTGTGCACACTGGAGAGAAATAGAGAGTTAGTGGGTGAATGTAAAAAAGCAAGAAAAGATTCATGAAAAATACATTTTAAACATGTTGTAACAAACTATTACATTAATTACATAAAGTCAACAATACAATAAAAATACATAAATTCTAATCTATGTGGTGTCATTACCTGGCTCACAAAAGCAAACAAAAACTGAGGCATCGGTGAAGTTAGAAATAATCCAAACTCTTTCAACTCCACTGAAATAATCAGTGTGGCTGTTCTCCCAGGTGATAATTAAACTATAAACTTTGGACATAAACAAAAATGGAAAATTAAATATCAATGTTTGTATGGTTAGTGAAATTGGGCTAGTTAACACACAGTTATCTGCTACCTCACGGCGACCTATGGTCGGGCTAACATTAGCACAGGGAAACTGTAGGAACTGAGAATGACAATTGAATAAGTTTCGGGGGGTCAACTTTTTTGGTTGTTATTCACTACAGCTACTAAGTTCTCTGAGGTGAAATCTGTAAGTGATAAGTTACATTTAGTGTATTTGTTGTATGAAACGTACAGTGGCAGTAAAGTTGATGCCTCCTTTGTCCTTTTTCTTGAAACCAATGTTGGGTGGCTGCTTGTTGAGCCGAATGCCGAAGCCTTCCAGCTCGTGTTCTATTAGCTTCTTATGAAGAAGAGGCTTCAACACATCAAGTACTATCAGGATTAGATTGCAGGTTCGAGCCACTAAGAAAGAGTAAAAAAATAAAAAAAGACAACACTGGTCAGAAGTATGGAAAATATATCCCATTATTTTTTTAGTAGATACAATATGTATGAAGTATGCTGCAGAATAACTGATGTTTTAATCTCGTGTCCTCGATCATTTGTAAGCATTCGATATACACTCACTGGTGACTTTAAGGACACCTGCTCAGCTACTTGTTCATGCAAATATCTAATCAGGTGATCACCAATCACATGGCCAAGCCAAGATGACCTTCTGAAGTTATAACCAAGATGGTTCTTGTATCTACAAATAGTTTATGATCATTTCATGACTCAAGCTGCCTTTAGATAAATACCGGAGGAGATTTAATTCCAATAGCACTTTCAGCTGTAGTACCATTTTATTTCACTCTTAGCAGAAACCTCAGTGATAACATCTTTACCTGCGATGACCTGTCGACCTCTGCCCTTTCCATCCTTGGCCCCCTCAATGATTCCTGGGAGATCCAGGAGCTTAAAAGGAAGTAGAAAGGAAAAGGAAAAATAAGTGGATCACAAGCTTAACACAGTATAAACATTTTTCCAGGTTTTGAACAAAGGAGAAATTCTTTTACCTGAATTTTAGCACCTTTATACCGAATGACTCCGGGTACTGTTGTAAGAGTGGTGAACTCGTAGGCAGCAACCTCAGAGTACACACCTGCAAGGTTACTTAGCAGTGTAGACTTTCCTACTGAAGGAAAACCGACAAACCCAATACGAGCATCACCGGTTTTCGCTACATCAAAACCTAAAAGTTGCAAGAAAGATACATGCGTTAGCATGCTTTACAGGACAAAAAGTTCTAACACATTTAAAATAAAGCCCAGGTAGCAGCAGTAAGTATATAAGTATTCTGATTTCACCTTCTCCTGTACCACCACCGCTGCCTCCTTTCGGTGAGATGAGTTCCCTCCTTAGTTTGGCAAGACGTGCTTTGAGCAGACCCAAGTGGTGAGCTGTGGCCTTGTTCTTCTGTGTCCTGGCCATCTACAGTGAACAATAATGTCAGTCTGCATGAGAATTTTAAGTTAAGCAGTTTTTTTTAACTGCATTCAGGTAGAGTGTTTTCAGTAGACAATCAGCAAATAAAGACAGATCACTTAAAACTGCCTGACTATGCTCTGCCTGCATTTGCTTGGATAGATTTGATCTATCCCAGAATAGGCTTATCCTGACTTGTCCTTTACACTTGAAAGTCCAATTTTGTCAGTCTGAGTTTACTGCAATGTCAGTGCTTTACAGTAAGACAATGTACTCCTAGTCACAAGCCCAGATAAATGGGGAGGGTGGCATCAGGAAGTGCATCCAGCGTAAAATCTTTGTCAAATCTAATATGTGGATCAACCAGTAAGATTTTTCAGGTTAATAACTACTGCCACTGGTGTAGCTGACCAGCAGGGTACCAGTGGAAACTGTGCTACTGTTCCTCAAAGACTGAGGAAGAAGAAAGGGGGAAGGGATATTTGCAGGCAGCAAGAAAGAAGGAAAGGTAGGACTGTGGAGGTGAGAGCTGGTACTTTAAATGTAGGGACTACGAATGGTAAATTGAATGAGATGGCTGGCAAAGTAAAGGATGTTGAAGATGGAGCTTATATGCAGGAGGAAAAGAGAAACACCACAGAGACAATTCAAGAAGGTAACAACGGAGGACAAGCAGAGGGTTGATGTGACAGAGGAGGATGCAAGGGATAGGGTGAGATGGAGGTAGATGATCCGCTGTGGAGACCCAAAAGAAGATGATGAAAGGGGTGTTTTTACTGGCTCATAATACCAGCAAGGTTATGGATTAAACTATGGATGTGACCCGTGTGATGACTGATTTGGGAGTGAATCTGTTCATATACACCTGGGCTCTCTTTATCGGCTCTGTTGATGCACTTCAAGAGAGCGCTGCAGTCGTAATTTAACTTAAACCAGGATGATTATCACATAATTAAAGTGTATATGTTATGGTAAAGACGAGGTTGTTCCTGTTAACCAGCATCTCCCTGCTCTACTATAGGACTATCGAGATGCGTCACAATCTCTTATTTGATTAATAATATATTTACAACTTCACTCATAGGGTTACAGCAACTTTATATCCACGCGATGTCGCAAAGAGAAAGCGTGAGTTAGAAACACTGAGTGTAAAGCAAGGCCCGGCTCTTATATTTTCGCTAACGCTAACAGCTTGTGGCTAGCTTAAACGTGACCGTCTGCGGGTTAGCCCGCCGGCTGCTTTCACCTTACCTCATTTTCAATCTCTGCTATTTTGGCGAGTATACTCATGCTGACGGTATTCCCCGTGTACAGTTCACGTTACCGACTGAAACTAGAAAGGTTTTACATATAAGTTGGCAAAGTTAGGGGGGGAACTTAGCCTGCACACCAGACAAACGTGGTTGTGCGCGATTTCGAGGGAAATCTCGCGAGGACTTTGATAGGTGCGCCTCATTATACCCAGTTCATTGACTCGCAGGACAACAACTTGGAAACGCAGTGGCAGCAGGTACGGAGGACCTCGAGTGCCCAAATGAAAACAAACAAACAAATAAA
Source organism: Bujurquina vittata (assembly GCA_015106715.1). NCBI lineage: Eukaryota > Metazoa > Chordata > Actinopteri > Cichliformes > Cichlidae > Bujurquina > Bujurquina vittata. The sequence goes on along the minus strand of VUQK01013567.1, from coordinate 33,195 downwards.
TAGTCATTGATTAATGAATTAAATTTCCATCCATCCATCCATCCATTTCTTCTGCTTTTCTGGGGCCAGGTTGCGGGGGCAGCAGCCTAAGCGGAGAAGCCCAGACCTCCCTCTCCCCAGCCACCTCCACCAGCTCATCCAGGGGGACCCCAAGGCACCCTATCTCTAAGGGAGGTCAGCCACACTTAGGAGGAAGCTCATTTCTGTGGCTTGTATTAATGATCTCATTCTTTCGGTCACTACCAGAAGCTCATGACCATAGGTGAGTGTAGGGACTTAGATTGACCGGTAATGACTTAAATTTGAAATTGTTAATTAAACTTGAAAATAAATAAATAAATAAAAGTGTCATTGTTTCGAATAAAATCAATTGATATTTTAATTAATCAATTAATTATTTAATATTTTAATTAATGAATGACAATTATTTATTTAATGATGTTTTAAATTTAAACCATTTTGGCCCTCTTTCAGATTAGTGCAACAAAAAACTGCAAAATAAATTTTGAGGTTGTTAAATCATAATTTGCTTTGCAAGTACAACTTTTTAAATGAAAACTTACAAGAAGCATATTAAACACAATATTTGAATTAGAATTAATGCCCAGCTTTTTTTGTCCTGAGACACTTTACAGATGAGTAATAGTCATAAAGGCATGGACATGATCAGCAACAATATATATCGACAGATATATCGACCCTGCTGATATTTTGACTTATGAGTGTTCATGTCATGAGCGTTGATGTTGCACAATTTGTCCACCAGAGGACACTCTGTAACCTCTCTGCTCGCACAAACGCAGTAAGCAGCTGAGCAGAGTCGGGCAGGGCATAAATGATTGATCCACAACTTGTGACAATAAAACAAGATCATTTTAAAACTGCATTGTCAGGTTATCTTAGTAAGGGCCCATAAATAACTACATATAACAGATGTTAGGGAAACCTGTTTGTATTTGTCACCAAATAGTATCCTATATGTAGTGTCCTATTTGCTCTAAATATTCAGGTAGGCTGTGGCATTTAAACAATGCTCAGCTGGTACTCAGGAGCCAAACTGTGCCAAGAAAATATCCCACACACAATACACCACCACCTGCCTGAACCGTTGGTACAAGGCAGGGTTGGTCCATGCTTTCCTATTGCTTATGCCAAATTCTCACCCTATCTTAAAGCCACAGCAGAAACTGAGACTCATTTTCTATTGCTCAGTTTTAGTGAGCCCTTGTTTCCTGTTTCTTAGCTAGGAGTGGCACCCGGTGTGGTCTACAGCAGTTGTGGCTTCAAGATTTCACGAGTTGTGTATTCAGAGAGGCTCTTCTGCGCACTCTTCTGTATCAGCCCTTGTGGAACCACATTCAAAGTCACTGAAATCACCTCTCCCCCCATTCTGATGCTCAGGCTGAACTTCAGCATGTTGGCATGACCATGCCTACATGGCTAAATGTGCTGAATTGCTGCCACGTGATTGGCTGATTAGATATTTGTTTTAATTAACAGGTGTACCTGACAATATAGCCAGTGAGTGTATGACTGCACCTAAAATACTGCACATTGATGCTTCAGTAACATCAATAATCTCACATTGATTATATCAATTACAGACTCCTAAATAAAAAAATTCTTATAATGAAACTTTGATGAAAAAGTATATATTTAATGATTGTCTTGTTAGTTTTAGCCAGGTCTGCCAATATAATGGTAACTCAGGCTATATCAGATCTAATATATGGTATGGTTTTCCTCCTACTTTAGAGTGCTTGCAATATCTTCGGTGCACTTTACCTGGAGCTTACATGCTGATGAGCACATTGTCTGTAGTACTGGTTATTGCACTGGATGGTGTTACTTCTTTATGCAAAAGCACATAAGATACAAATCCACATTTTAATGCACACACAAAAAAGAAAGGAGGCCAGTCAAATTGTATATTTTTATTGTTTAATTCTTTATCGTTTAAGTCGCATACAGTATAATCTGTCATTGGTTTCTATGCTGCTAAAGTTTGTGGACTGAACATCTGTGTTTTGTCAACTTTCTGACCGATTTACTGGTCAATAAGTGAGCTGGTAGAACAAAATCTGTGGTGCATCTCCTCTGACCCATGCTATGCGAATCTTGAAATGGTTGTTCTAAAAATATACAACCATTATGGTCATACACTGAGTAATAATGCCTAGAAGGTATGCTGGACACGTAGGGGATTTCACAGTTCATATGTAGATCGAGTGCATGAATGACCAAAGTGGATAAATGAATAAAATGCATGTTAAATCTAAATCTATGTTAAATCAATTTTGGACCTTAACATTTCAAAATGCCAACCAATTTTACCAGCTCTGCTCTTCCAGCTCAGCCAGTATCATCTAAAACATTTGCTGTAAACAATAGATGCAGTGTGAAGAATAACAGTTTTTAAATATTTTGTTTATTATGTTCAGGAAAGAGTCTCACAGATAGTTTCATGTATCTTAACTCAAGTCCAAGATCTCTTAAACCGTGTGCTAGATATGCTGAATCTGCCTCTTCATAGATCCCACGCTGTTGTTTGTTTAGTTGTAAGAGGTGTGCTTGTCCTCATTAAAGTATATAAAAATAGGCATTTTCTTTTTAAAAGGTAGATACGGTTATGGTTTATTGTTCAGCATTTGTTGTTGCCCGACTGGGATGGCAGCAAGCATAAATAGCACAGGAAAAAAGGACCGGAGGTGAGACACAGCAAGACAGGGGGTAATTAGTAAATGTATGACAACTCAGGACATTTTCTGATTCTTCTTTGTGGGAAAAAGAAGGGGGGCTTTGATTTGATTCATCACCACTAGCCACAACTTGATAATTGACAACAATAAACCCATGCCCAAACATTTCAAATGTTCTTCTTTTAATGAGCAACATATCTTTATATCATATCTCAGTCAGCATTGAAGTGCATTGGTTAAAAAGTAAGTGCAAGTACAGGTTCTGATGCATTCATTTTTACTAGAGGATTAAATTATTTGCACTGGGGCCCCAAAAATAGTCATTCTACAGGGGCACTCTGCAAAAGAAAACCACTATAGTTGATGCCGTTTCTAACCTAAAAGATATATGCTATTTTCCTCATTTCAAGCTTTTTAAGTTATCTCTGAGTGACAGTGTGTAGGAGCGATTTTCATCTGCCTTCTGCTGTCAGTTCACTCCAGTCCATAAACCGCAGCGCTTTTCCTCAATATCACTGCCATGCTCCCTGACTGATTTCTCAGTGGTTCCTCAGTTTCCTTTGAGGAACACAGCGACTGAATCAAGCCAGCAGAAGCACAAAGTCTGTGAGAAGCACTATTTTAGTGCAATAGTTTCACACTTGGTAACCCTGCCATCTAAAACTGGCTACCTCTGCATAGAGATGTAGAAGAGTTCTTATCACAGCCCCATCGATAGGCCTTTTAGTTGTTACTGAGGGAAGCGCCATTATTTTTATGTCATCAGAGCAAGGATAACAACATCTTTTGAGGTAATAAAAAACAAATAACAGCATGAAGTTATCCATTAAAATGCATTGTCCCCAGTATCTTGGATTCTGTCATCAGAATTTGGATAATACTTAGTGAAACCATAAGGCTTTACGATAAATGCAACTTTGCCATATGATGGCAAAAGTCTTCAGTGGAGGCATTTCCCTTGGACTCTAGCTGCTCTCGGAGGAAGTGGGTGGTGCCGTGGAGGACGACCTCCGTCGGGACACTGACTGCGAGCGTTCAGGGCTGTGTTTGTCATAAGGCTGGAGCTGCACCTCCAGGAAGTCCCTGTGCTGCTGGCTGATGACCTGGCTGATGAGTCCAGGCAAAGCTTGCAAGTTACTCAGTAGAGTCTCCAGCTTCGTCTCCAGCAGGGCAATCCTTTTCTCCATGTCCTCCCCTCTCTCATTCAGGTCTGATACCATGTCATACATGATGTTCTGAGTCTGGAACAGGAGAAATAAAATGCACTTATTGCTATCATTTTCCCCTTTATGTTTCTTTTGATGGACAACCAGAAAAATGATTATAGATAACAAACACACACACACACACACACACACACAAATTTTCATCAGTTCAATAAATATGCAGTGTGAAGATGTAAGATGTAAGAAATATCTCTGAAAAAGAAGAAAGAAAATGAGTTATAAGAGGCTGTGAGCGTCACTAAAACTTTCATTGTCCGAACACATCAAAGTCAAACTGAAAATAAAATGATACATTTCCATTTTTCAGTCTGTCTAAAATCAATACTCACATTCTGTCTGCAATTTCTATGTCAGAAATTGTGAAAAAACAAAGAAATACTTCTGATATTAAAGGATTGTTCCCCCAATAGACAGTATTTGCTTGCTATGCCAAGGCAGAGGGAAATAAATAATAAATCTGCAGCACTTACTGTCGATTTTAAGTCCCCATGAAATAGAATTAATTCTTAAAGGTATTAGAGAGTTTTTCGTTTCCTGTAAAATGATGACAAAAAATGTACTCGACTGACTGTAGTCTGGATCTTGAAGCTTGTGGCAAACTGAAGTCAAAATGGATACTCATGTAGTGGCGTGCATACACTCAATGGACACTTGGTTAGGTACACCTGTTCCACTGCTTGCTCATGCAAATATCTGATCAGCCAATCCCATGGCAGCAACTCAGTGATTTTTAAGTTTGCAAACATGGTCAAGATGACTTGCTGAAGTTAGAATTTGGAGTGAAAAACATCCTGCCTTATAGGTTTAGGTTTAGGTTGCTGCTGGAGGTGTTGTATTGTTGTAGGGGATATTTTCTTGGCAGTTTAAATGAGTATTGCTGCTGCTCATATCCGTCCTTTTATGTTCTTTATGACCAAAGTGTGCCCATCTGCAGATGGCTACTTTCGTGTCATGACTCTCAGATCATCTCAAATGGGTTTCTTAAACATGACAGTAACTTCACTGTATTCACAGGGCCTCCGCAGTTACCAGATCTCAATCCAGTAGAGCACCTTTGGGATGCAGTGGAATGGATGTGCCACCGACAAATCTGCAGCAGCTGTGTGATGCTATCATGTCAACATGGACGGAAATTTCTGAGGAATGTTTTCAGCACCTTTTTGAATCTGTGCCACAAAGAATTAAGGGAGTTCTGCAGGGGTGTGTACTTAATGAAGTGTCCACTGAGTGTATAAACCCCACCATACACACAGGATCAGCCTGTACAAAGCTTGCATTATAAAGCCGGGTGGTAAGTGCACCACTGTTTCAGTTTGTGTGAAAGTTTTGCCGCATGTTATCAGGCTGAACACAACGGTGATACTGAATGGTGGGCACCTCCTACTCGGGCCTGTGGGCCTGTGGAGCTGACCAGTAAGAGCAGATTGGGTGGGGCTTTACCCACCCAATCTGCTGCAGGGGCAGGCTTGTTAATTTCCTGTTTTTACAGGAAACATAAATATACAGAAGCAAACAACACTTTGCTGTTCTTTTCATGGGAACTTTTAGGGAACAGTCACAGTCAAGAAAAACTCTTTCAAGTGTGACTACCGGCACATCAGTTCTGGTCAAAGACAGAATATGAAGCTGCCATGCAATTTGAGCCACCAGTATAAAAAGTTGTTTGAGCTGGCAAAAAAAGAAGTAATTAACCTGAAAATTCACCGGAAGTCGACAAGTCATATTGTACCAAATCATCACAGCAGTCTCACATTATCCAGCTTGTCTGCAATGACGGGTGTTCTATTCAAAGAAACCTTCACCGTCCTTCAAATAATGTCAGAAGAACATTATAGGAGCACTATTTCTGGCAGAAACTGATGTGGAAGGGTGAATTTTATTTGGACAGTTTAGAGGAGTTTATATTTTCATGCAGTCCAGAGCACATTAGTCTGTGACCTTGAGGAAACAGGAAAGGTGCCTGCTGACTTTGTATGATGGTTTATGCCCTTCTGATTCATCAGCCATCTCATAACAGTCTATTAAACCCCCCACTATGGTTGCTCTTCTCTAAAACTCTGAAGTTCAAGCTTCCAAAATAGTCAACAACTGCCCAAGAAATTCATGTCACATTTCAGATGAGGAGTGGTGGTGATGCTGCTGGAAGGCGGTCTCTGAGGTACTATGCAGTGCAGGACTAATAATCCCTGGCAGCCTAGAGATGATGCCATCCATCACTTACCTTGTCCTCTTCTGATTTGAGGCGGGGATGATGGGTGGATGATAGGTTGTTTATGTGAATCAGTGAGGACCAAAGAAGCAATAACCCAACTTAACCTGGCAGCTGTTGTTATGGTTATGCTATTAGTATCAAATCAATCATAACTTACTTATTATGTGAAGTTTTTTTTCCAGTGGATTACAAGATAAAGTCAGTGTGTATGATCACTGCTTAAATGTCCAGTATTATTATCTTATACAGATTTGTTTCTTCTTTGTGTGATTAAGAAATGGTTGTAACCAGGCACAGGCCTCCAAGCCTCAAACCATGAAATGAAGGAAGATCATGTTAAAATATGGTAGGATGGATGCTAGAGAGCAAGAACATTATTAGGAAACTATCAAGAAATGAATGTGACTACAGCAGGAAACTGATGGAGCAAGAATACAGGTGGTTAATAGACATCCACTTGGATTGTAATATAAAACCGCAAATTGACATCATAAACCAATTTCTGGACAAGATGAAGGAAGAAGCGAGAGCGGAGTGGCAGAGAAGGTTTTTAAAACCACTTAAGCGAGCAATTTTTTACTTTAAGGATATGTACTGGAAAAACTGAAAAAAAAATCCTGTGGAAGGAAACTACATTCAACCGATGTTGGATTAAACAGAGTCTATAAGAGACTGTGGAGGAGATAATGAAATAAGGGGATACATTGTGATCTGAGGAATTTCACTGTGCACTGCAGTGGCAATGCATCTTCCAAAGATATGTTCAGCTCTATTTAGCTCCGTCTTTCCACTGAGCATGAAAAGACTAAAGCTACACTGCCCTCCTATGGCTGCATACTCCTATAGCAACGACTGAAGGCACACACTGGCCATAAGCCACCTTATTCAATGTCACATCACAGCTCTCAGTGCTGTTTTACAGCATGAGGTGATTAGGCAATATTAACTAATACCTTTCATGACATGCTGGCCTGAATCCAGTTTGACTGTGGT
>VUQK01013567.1:0-25218 GCA_015106715.1 Bujurquina vittata | reverse complement strand
CATGCAAGTGGAAAGGAGACCACAGAGAAAGGGGGGTGGGCGGGTGGGGTGGGGGGCTGCCACGGAAGAGAATGAAATCAGCTCTGCGACCTACTCAACCAAAACACACAACAAAGGAATGGGGGGTTGGGGGGCTCATATCAGAGCACAGTGTCAACAGCATTTATCAAGTCCTATGTATGTCTGCTTGACATATGAGATTATAAAACACCAACTAGAAAAAAAGGCCAGCTGCTGTTCCTTTAAAGCTCCAGTCTCCTGTAACTTCTCTCTGTTTTCTATTCATATTTAGTCACCCAGAAAGCCAAAGACGTCCAGGACTGTTTGGTATTAACACAGAGGGTAATATTTAGCCTTTAAACAGCAGCCGTCTCTGTTTATCTTTTGACACTTTCCAGTTAGAACAGAGAAAATCACACCACAGCAACTTAAGGAATCATTTTAATTGTGCATCACGGGTAGAATATAAAAAAGATTTTTACAGCAACAGTTATCTTATGGGATGAAATTACCTGCAAATTGCTAATTTTTCTATCACCTACCGGCAGTGAATGAAAAAACAATAATTACTTGCCCACTTCATGCTTAAATAATTTACATCACCTGTCTAATTGTGCTTCTAACGCTCGCTTTTTTAACTCCTCTTCTCCGAGGACTCAAAAACAGCAACTGTGCAGTAATGTGGAGTATTAGCCACATGTGGCTTCAAGACATCTTTTTTCCTCCCCCGTGAATTAAAGTGAGCACGGCAACCAGACAACATCACAATGACAAGTTTATATCAATAATATGCACTGTCAATACAGTTTGACTCTTAGGTGATGAGTGAGTATCAAATTTTAAGATCACTGAAGATGGAGAGCTTAAAGGGCCTTTGGGGAGCCAGGTACTTAGTCGAGATACACCCATTCCCATGCAACGCCAGATCGATTTGTTTCCTGAAGGCAGGCAAATGTACAGTGAAGACCAACAGAGGGTGCCACAGAAGCCACTGAAGGAAACGTTCTGACAACTTAGGCCTCTAACGCTTCATACAAAGCAGACTCTAAAACAAATGCAGAATGCTATTTTAAAGCATTGTTCTTATTATTCTCTAAATAATGAAACAAAGGAAGAAAAGAAAGCAGTAGTCTGTCTTCAATCATGGAAGATAATAGCTGTTGAGGGTTACATGGTTTTATAGTTGACATGAGACCTGTTAGAAATATACATTTCACAATTGGATGACCAATAGCTGTCAGAAGCGGTCGAAGCATAGGGCAGGTCGAGGTGACGTGGAGAAAGCCTGCTTACACTGCGCACGGGTACTTCTCTTTGTGAACGGGCACTTTGAATGCGCTTGCTGTTCATCAGGGCAAAACAGCTATGCTAAGCTTTTCAATCTCAGTTAGTGCTGCTCCACATTTTTTACCCTCCCAAGTTGCTTTATTTGTCATGACCTCCATTAAACTCATTGCGAGAAGAAATGCAAATTATTCTTCAAAGTAATGGACCGGCCTGACATTTTTTTCCCCTCGCCCCCCGCTGGCAACTTCACACTGTTAAGTCACAGTTGCAGCCTCTCGAGCACAAACGGTATTTCTCCGAGGCTTCACCCTGACCTTCTTCTCAGGTCACTTCCCTCTTTGTGCAATTCACTGATCTCTGAGCTAACAAGTGCTCACTGTCCTGCTTTTTGCTATGATTCCTCCTTGAGCCTTGCGGATGGAAAAGGACATCCTTCCCAGAGGGGATGATCTGAGCGTACACTTGATTTCACAGCTGTTCTGGCCTAAAACATTCTGGAGGACATTCGGCTGCATTTGTGTGATACCGTGCCTCTAGCGCGTGTCGTCCAAATGACCTCAGTGTTGTTATGTCTCCAAATTCTTCTTGCATGGCAGCTGTATGTCGCTGCTATTATGCTGTTTACCAGCCATGACAACACTGGACTGGCATCTCTGCTACTGTGTCATCCAACAGGGAAATGGAGGAAATGTAGCTGCAAATGTTGTAACAGGCGTAACAATGGTTCCACTTGCCGAAAGATGACCCCGAGCCCTGATCTGTGCGAGCATAGCCGCTCAGGCGTATCACATGACTTTTAGAGGGGTATCACAAAACGTATACGTCTGTAGAGTAATGCAGCTCTGGTCGTCATCCTTCGGAAGGTGAAAGCACAGTTGACTGGAGTTTAATCAGTTGCTTTCTGATTAAAGATCAAAGTCTCATCACATCCATGCAGAAATGGAAAGAAAAACACCCTCCACCATTGATAATTGAAATTCACTTAGTTTGCATCTGTGGGTATGTATACAATGTGCAGCGTGTGTCAGTAACAAGGTGTTTGTACCAGTGATTGAAGTATGATGGTAGGATGAATAATGTGATGCTGCGTGTTTTGTCAAACTAACATGCTACTCAGTTAAACAGCCAGCTATGAAAAAACAATTGTGGCAGGTGTATAAAATAATCTGGCAACATTGTGACTGGGCCGTACGCAACGAACAAGTTTTTGAGGCATGAATTTCACTTATCAAAAGAGGGAGTGTAATTTTTTAGTAGTTATTGGGTTCAAGGACAAGCTCTCGTTAGCATGCACACAACAGGTCTGTATCTACATGAGAGGCGAAGACTTACTTTCGAGCTCTATTGCATTGTGTCGACACAAACAGGAAAAAAAAAAAGGAAACATGAAGTAGACAAATGAATTATTACAATATCAGATAAACATAGTCAGATGGCAAGCTCTGTTTGCTCAAGTCTGGCTGCTGTAACCCTCATCTCTACACTGTCACTTCTGAGCAGCAGCAACCACTTCTCCTGACTTCTTTCATCTTGAAACCAGTTTGTCATTTCGCTGCGTGTGGATCGTTTCTGGTGGCTGCAGCTGTTTTTGTTCTTTAAATCTAATTTTGCCTTTTCCAGGTACTGCCAGAAACACTGCAAAAATAAGAGCAGTCTTTCTGTTAATGAAAAGGAAACCTCCACTGACACAGATGACCAAGTGTCTAAGGATCTTTTCCAAAACAGCTTTGACCCCACCACTTCACTGAGACAAATAATAATGTGCGAACAAAGTTTTCTCCAACCTTGACCAGTGGAGGAGGTCAAAGATTGCTGTAGGCCTATTGCAACCCTTCACTTGTTAATCCACTTCCTGTTCTATATTAATTGCAGAGTTTGTCTGTCACACCCTGCGATTAGGCTACAGGCCCTACTTAAAACTCTCCCAGATGAAGCCTGTGAACACTCTGCCTCATAACAGAGACAGAATCTCTGTAACACAAAGATGTGACTGGGAAATGGTGATACCACACTGAGTAGTCCTCCTTGCACAGAGCCGAACGTGACTTTTTCCCACTGAATCTGGTTCTTTACAGATTGAGCTTCCTAGAGAACAGGAGGTGGGCAGGAGACGTCGTCATCAGTGCTGTGAATCACCTGGACCCAACAGCAAGGGAATAATGACTCGAAAAGAAGCAACAATGAGAGAAAGCTATTAAACTGCAAATTTAGATGTGGGTTGCAGCAGCAGACAGTTTGTGTATATTTGTGTTTCCCTACCTTGCCAATAAACAATCTAATGCCTTTAAAACTTAAATATGTGTCCAACAGATTCATGAGCAAAACAAAGTTGCACACAGTAGACCATGAAGACTCATATATATATATATATAGGTGTGTGTGTGTGTGAGTGTGTGAATAAAATGACAGAAAGCAAACAAACATACAAACAGAGGACATTTTACTTGAGTATGGACAATATACCAACAGTACTTGAAGCTGTTTATTCTAATAAAGCGCCAAGCTGATTGCCAGTTAATGAAAGAAGCCGCAGTGTGGATGTACTGGTAAGCACTGTAAGCTGAAGAAAAACAACAGCGAGGTGAGTTTAAAATCAATACTGTTTTGGAATGAGATAGCACTTTGGGGGTCCTTGGGGACCCACTAAACCACTAGCTGACAGGTACATGTCTGAGCAGCCACTAGAGAAGTAGAAACCCAAATGTGTCAGTCGTGAGGTCAGCCTGACATCTGACTCACAGCGAAGAAGATACACAAGAGTCAACCTGACAGCAAAAGGCGGAGAAATCAATATCATACTCCTGCGATTTCTGTAAATGCTGAATATTTCGAGGTAAAATGAACTTTACACAGAGAAAATGTTTCTATTTCACGATGATAGTTTGTACCTTTTTATAAATACAAATGCGTTACAGGAATCTCTAATGTATCATCTAATGTATACATCTAAAACTTACAAAAATCAGCAGAGGAAGTTGGGAAATCAGCCAAGTTATGAGCACATAACTTTGCTACAGGTGTCAAACAATTCAGATTTCAGGTTTGTGATGCTCTGGTGAATCAGGTACCAGACAAAAGGCCAACGGAAGTGGTGAGGTTAGGTTTAAGAGCACGGCACCTACTGGTGAATGGCTTGGAGGAATTTTCTCTGGTGCTTCCTGACTCTGGCGTGGTCCATCTTCCTCACTAGTTTAGTGTTCTTGTAGATGAGCCACGTCTCCCTGAGAACATTCGCAGCTGTGTTTTTCACCTGGGGTGCAACAAATAAAATACAACCGGTTCAGACTGAAAAGACGCAAAGCATCTGTGAGTCACACTTACACTGCTTTCCTTACAGAGCTTTCACTTACTCTTTTTGTTAGCTGGGTGTCCATCATAAAATTGTGGACATGTTTTTCAGCTTTGGTTAATTCCAGTTTCTTCGCCACCACAGCCACCACCAAGGCAGTGCAGCCAGCGCCCTAAGAAACGGACAGACACAAAAATATGCAACGTGGCTTTTCATTACCTTCATTTACTTGTCAATATTTTTCAGTCATGATATATTAGCAGTGCCTCAGCTGCTTTTACATAATTGATAAGGCCAGTTTCACAAGCTGACAAAAAAGCCTCAGTCTCACCATAATGCCAGTCAGGAGGCAGACTCCTTTCCCACAGTACGTGTGTGGGACCATATCCCCATATCCAATAGTAAGAAACGTGATTGAGATCAACCACATGGCTCCGAGAAAGTTGCTGGTTATGTCCTGGTTATCATGGTACCTGTAATGAATAATAACAGAATGACACACCTGCATGCACCTGAAGAAACTGATGCTCAAGACTGCTACTTTTACAAAAGTTTTAGCCACTTTAGTTCCTAACATCGTGCCAACGTTTGATCAGGATTCTGCAGTGTCATAATCTTTTCTTACAGCTTGTGTTAATCCTTCTATCTTGATGCTCAGACAGAGACTGAGTATTCTATCTATTTTTATGCCTTATCTATGTTTCATGCTGAGCAGCACGGCATAGTGTGAAACGGATCCAGGCACCTCTCGCAAGCTCTCACTGTCCATGCAGCGATTATCCATAGCGAGATGGTGAATACCAGCAGCACAGTGCCGGGACAGATGGTCATGAGAGTCTTCATCACAAATCGTGTGTTAAAGTTAATCTTGTTGAGTGCACCGATACTGCGAGACGAGGCATCGGTGAAGAGCTTGCTGTGCAGCAGCATGACACGAGCGATGAGGTACAGCCGCAGGAACATGGGGATGGACAGGATGATGTCCACATCTGCATCCGTCTTGGATGGCACATAGGAGTAGGCCAAACGTGCTGTCCAGGTGAAGGTGTAGTTCCCTGGGATGGGATGTATGGCGCACACCAGGATCTCCAGACAGATGAAGAAGATGCGCTCATATGTCATGGCTATCCTCCAGTCATCAGCTGCATTGTCCACCATAAATAGCTGCAAGGAGAGGGCACTGTAAGGGTGATGAAGGGTAAAAAACAGCTCACATTTTCATCATGTCGACACAGCAAACTACAGGAAATCATTAAACCCATTAAAGAGTAAACAGCAAATTGCCTCAGGCCACTGAGTTACATTTTTTGTGCCACATTTTTTAAAAAGAAACTGTGCTCAAATCATTATTTGGAGGTGTAGGCAAAGAAAATGAAAAGTATTTTATGGCAAGTGGAGGATGATACATGCTTTCAGGGACATAAATGGCCTTCAGATATTTGCAGATATTTAAAAGATCAAATGAAGGCTGAGAGGCTTAAATATCATAGCTTTGTTTTTGAGTACACCACACCAGGCGTATAGTTTTCATGTCTTCGTCGTGCCTTTAGGAACTATTTGTTGCTATTTCTTTCCATACGGTAAAATGCCAAAGGTATTTTAAAAAAAATTATTACATTGGGGCATGGCCATGTTTTCCACTGTATTGCATCACCCCTTCTTTTAACAACACTGCAGGCATTTGGGACCTAAAGCTTTGAAAGTGAAAAGTTTCCCCAAGTTCTGCTTTAAACAGGATCTCAGCTGCTCAGCTGTTTTTCTTTAACACAGAATCAAGCTGCTGTCATGTGAGCATGACATTGCTAAGCTTTGCCTTTTTGAAATGAGCAAGGTAATCCTGGAAAAGGCATCTGCATGGCTGTATATTCGTGCAAAACGCGTATATACCATTCAGCATTAATGAACCCTTCAAAATTGCTCATGCTACATTTTCCAAAAGGAATTTAAAATTTTGATTGTTTGGATCACAGGACAGTTTTCCACTTTGGTGTACAGCTTGTACCTAATTGTATGTACAGTAGATGGTTATGATAATGTTCCAGTTGTTACAGAACTTAAATATTGCTGTTTGCATTTTAAACAGCATTTCAACTTTTTTGAAAAAAGTGTTGGAAATTATTATTTTATTAGCCGATGAACATAAAAATAATTTCAGTTATTTCAAGTATATGAACAAAATAGTCTAAACACTCCAGCTGCTCACACATTGAACTGATTATCTTTGAACAAACCAAGACATTTAAAGATTATCAGGACAGTATGGAGAGCATTTGAGGTTTTGAGGTTTCACTACTTTAATAATGAAAAAATAAAAATAAAGACAGGAAATGTCAGATTAATCAATATTGTATAAAACAGCTTCTGCATGAAATAAAAAAAACAAATGAAATAGTGTAGTTGCGTATAGCATTTGAGAGTCGGTAGAAAAAATTGTATTCGAGTTCGACTTCTCGATCGAAATAAAACTTATTACATCAGGCAATGCATAAGCAGTGTGCAGTAAGCATTTTCAGCTTTTAAGCATTAGACTAATGAGAACATCTGCCACCTCCACATTAGCATTAGGTGCTGATCGTCTGGCCACCCTGACCAGAAGGTTGGCAGTTTCACAGGGGACCTCAGTGTGAGTGGATTTCAACACCTCTCATCCCTCTTCTCCACCCTGTCCTTTGTCACACACAGCCGCTTTCTCACGTGGTCACTTCTGCTTCTGTCCCTTCTCTCCTCTTTATCACTTTCTACAGTTATCTTCAACTCACGTCCGAGCCCGACTACCAATATCAGTGCCGTCACAGTGGCTGCTTATCATGCTTACGGTTGTAAACACGCCGTCTCAATTTTATACCTGCTACTTTATGTTGTGAGAGTTGCAGATAAAATACTTCCAAACCATATTCCTCTCTCTGACACCCCACACTGGTAGCCCTTGCCTAATGCGCTTGCTCCGTCCACTCAATCACATCAAGGTCCTCCGCCTGTACAAGCCGTCACAAGTGGCAGTAGATTTTTCACAAAATGCTGCTGTCAGCAAATCCAAGTGAGGTTTCCTGGCGGCTGTTTTTGCCATGAGAGCGGACGCCTTTATGAAGGGGAGAAAAAAAAGGAAAAACTGCACTATTATGTCTCGTCAGAAACCTCCCTAATGTACTTGGTAATAAATTATGGGGTGTCCAGTGACTTTTCAGGCTTAAATATGATATACAGTACAATGATTTTGCTTACAGCCCTCTGAAACAACATCCTGCACATCTGTTCATCTTTCAGCTCAGAACTGTTCAGGTAATATTAAAGGAAGAAGTCAAAAGAGGGGAAGGGTTTGTATTTTCACAAAAGCAGATTTTTCTCTGAGGGATTTTCAGATTTACAGATACTTACAGTTTAGCCAGTGGTTGCTTTCAGTGTATTCCAAACAAGCCGGAAAAAGTAACCATAACTGTGTCATAAATGTGTGTCTTACTTAATGTAATGAATGTTGTACATCTTCAGTACAATTCACTTTGTTCTAGTAAAGGGTGAAAATATTATAGTGCTAAAGTATTTGTTTGCTCAATGAAAAAGGAAAAATAACCCTTTAGATATTGAGCGCTTTTCTTCCCTCATTAGAAATTAGATGGAAGAAAAGCTTTAAATATTAATACCAAGCCCCTTGGCTCTCTAAATCTGAAATGCACAGGACATGTTATTTAAAAACAGTACAAAGACAACATGTCAAATCATGAAACTGAAAATGTTATAGTTTTTATGAAAAATGTACGCTATATGGAGAAAAGTACCAGGCCACCAGCACATCACACCTATGGGAGCTGCTCAGCCAGGGAGACCCATGAAATGAAGCTCCTCGTGCTGATTTGAAACTCTGCAGTTATTGAGTAAACAAAGTGTTGGCGACATTTACACACTACGTGCCTCAGAAGTACTCTGTGGTCTCCTCGTTTCCACTTTTCAGTAATACCACTGACAGGTGATCGTGGAATATATAGGAGGGAAGACATTTTACCAGCTGACTTGCTGGAATGGTGGCATCCTGTTACAGTATGACGCTGGAATTCAGTGAGCACTTTAGAATGACCCATTCTTTCACAAATGTTCGTACAGGCAGTCTGAAAACACCTGAAGGGGTTGTGGGCCAGTACTTAACGACACATTTTGGTGTGTGCACATTTGGCAGCATGCATCAAAAGGTTTGGACAGGGACAACATCTCACAAGCAATCAGATGGACTGGAAACATGTCAGTGAAATCACTGGACATAAAGAGTAATCTCAGTAAAATTGAAAAGAGTTGCACTTCATGTGGAGAAATAGATCACCAATTCTAGAGCAAGTCACCATTCACAGTACATAATGTTAATACCATTTGGAAAAAACTCCAAACCAAAACTGACACAAGATACAGAAATGCTGCTGCCTCCTCTGCTCATGTGAGATGGACTGAGATGAAGTGGAAAGCTGTCTGTGGTCTGACTTATCAAAATTTAAATTCACACTTGAGTCCGTGCACACTGCTCCATCCAGGCTAAAGAGGAGACGGCTCATTCAGGTAGGCACCTTGTCTTGCTGTCAGGCAAGTCCTTATTCATTTTTGCAAGACAATGCCAAATCCCATTCTAAACGGATTACACAGGATGGGTCTGTGGTGAGAGGGTCGGGGTGCCGAACTGGCCTGTCTGCAGTTCAGACATGTCACCTTTTGAAAACATTTGGTGGATTATGAGGCAGAAAAAGACAACAAAGGAGGCTCTGGACTGTTGAGGGACTGAAATCCTCTATCAAGAAGCAGCAAGGAGCGTTTTATTTGCACAACAACAGCAGCTGGTCTCCTCATTTCACATCACCAACATTTACAGAGCGTGCTGTTAAAAATAGAGAAAAACTGGTCCTAACCTTTTCAAATGCCTCCCGTTCAGCATTTGCTATGTTGTCCTTGCACTTTTAATTTGATATAGGGTTTATATGATTTGTAAATCCTTCTCTCCCAACTTTATGATATATAATATGGTCATAACATTCAGAACACTCTGGAGGCATACATCATGACTCGGCAATTTGCCAGCTACTCTCCATTTAATTTGGAATTTCTCATTATAGAAGTGAAAAAAAAAGAAACTGTCCCACTCCTGAAAGGCTAATGGGATCACTGACCTAGATTGTAATTTTAGCTGTGACATGTTACCTAAAATGGAATCGCTGAAATAGTCATATTTCTCACATCTAAAATAAAGCTCCCCATTCAAAGTCTTCATCTCAAGGACAAAGAGAGCGCACAGAAATCAATAAGACTGCACTACAGATGCATATGAATGTTCCACATGCTTCAGTTTGTCAGCTTCAAAGGTGCTCCGAGACAACAGCTTCAGCTGCTTTAACACAGAAACGGCACACTGCACACTTATTATAGCCTCTGAGCCAAGAAATGTGCAGGAAATATCAACTGTCAACAAGCTGGCACAGTACACCACAAAACAACAACAACAACAAGCTCTAACACATGTCCCCCGAATAAATGGCACGACAACCCCACGTAGCTTCTGCGGCTCATTTGTATTTATTCAAAAGCTGCAATCAAAGTTTCCCCCAAACACAGAAAACACATGAATTAAATTTTCAGAGGCAGTTGTTCCTATCAAATGAGTGACACTGAGGTCCTTTAACAAACTGACATCTGTCAAAGAAGTGTGTAACTCTAACCACAGCTTGTCCTGTTTGGCTTTCCAACAGAGTGTAATGTAGACATGGAAACACAAGCCGCGTCTCCACTCCACTATGGTCCCTTATTTACGGAATTAGCGCTCTGAAAGAGTCTAAATCTATTGTTTGCATGTGGCACAAGCGACGTTTTATTTTACATTTTAAACAACCAACCGGTCGTGTCAAAGCAGTTACAAAGTTTGTTACCTCAAAACAATGTAATTAAACATTTAACAGGAGCTTGCATAAGGAAAGCCTACTTAGTGTGTAAAAGCAATTATGGTAATGGATGACCTGAAATACAATACTCGAGGGGCTTTAACCGCACAGCATGAAATATTTCATACTTGGAGGAAAAACCAGCAGTTATGACAGACAGGGAAAAACCCTGACATCTGCAGATGAAAAATATTAAACTGGGAATATTTTAAGTTATATTAAGATTAACGGTGTGAAAAATAAAACATCCGATGAGAAGGAGAAGATTTAATTATTTACAGCATAGATGGTTTGAGTGCTATAAAAACAGGCTTTAAATGTACTGTAGTCATATTACAATAACCTTTATTACACTTTTTTAAAACTAAGACTGAAAGCATAAAATAAAATTCAAAGACAACAAATGCTTCCAAAAGTTAATTTGTGCTGCTAATTATTATTAATGTTTTTTTTCCTTAGAAAAACAAACAAAAAAACTTACATGTGGACAGTTAGAGAAATCAGGAAATCCTACTTATTAAAAGTAAAAGTATGTCTAACCTAACAGGATTTAAAATCACAAACAGCTTATTTTTTTAAATAAAAAAGGTAAAAAGAATCTCGTTAAAGTCGTAAGAGTGACATATTTTGACCTCGCACCTTTTATTGAGTGGATCAATGAAAGGGAAAATTTGCTTCAAGATGAAACTGACGCACAGGTAGAACAGTCTATAGATAGTTCATAAATAATGCAAACCTATATGCACGTACTCGATTTTCAAAGATAATGTGATGAACAGACTTTTTTTGCCACATTTACTGTGTAGAAATATGCCATTTAAACAGTGGTGGTGGTGGTGATGGGGGGGGGGGATTTAAACAACTTTGAATCTGGCATGATTGTTGGTGCCAGAGGGCTGATAAGAAGACAACAGTAACTCAAACAACTGCTTGTTACAACAAAGAAGAGCATCTCTGAATGTGGAGCACATTGAACCTTGAAACAGATGGGTCACAGCTGCATGAGACCTTATTGGGTGCTACTACTACAGTTCACACTGACTCACCAAAATTGGACAATAGGAGATTGGGGGAAATGTTGCCTGGTCTGATGAGTCTCGCAGTTTGACGATAGAATCAGAATTTGGAATAAACAACATAAAAGCATGGATCCATCCTGCGTTGTATTGAGAGATCAGGCTGCTGGGGGTTGTTGTAATGGTGTGGGAATATGTTCTTGGCACCCTTGGTACTAGCGCCACTGCCTGCTTGAGCATTTTTGCTGACCATGTCCATCCCTTTATGGCCACACCTTGTTGAATCTATGACTAATTATGGCAATTCGGAAGGCAAAAGAGGGTCCGGCCCAGGAGTGGCACTTGGTACCTAATAAAGTGGCCAGTGACATTTCTAATTAGCACAAAGCACCACGAACAGCTCAAACTGATGGGAATGCCATTTGTTTTGTGAGAGGTCATAAACTAAAGTACTGGATCAGGTAAAAATAAATCTTGATGGCATTACAATAAAAGCTAAGGGATCATTAAATATATTTCAGTAGATCCCAGAGGGAAAACAAATGTGTACCCTATTCAGTAGCAAGCCAGCCAAAAGTTGCCCAGACATTTTATTTAAAAGTACAAATGTGAACTGTGCTGTGGCACAGGAGGACACGTCTGGGGATCATGCCCTTATAATCCATATTTATCACAGACAGGGAAAGACAGACACGCTTGTATCTCTATATATGTGTCCTAACCTTAGCTCTGTGTCTTCATTCTAAATCAGCTTGTTTGGAGAGGGAAAAATGTCCAAAATGCCCTCAACTTCAAACACTGCCCCCCTCAACAAAATCAGTAAAAGAGTATGCACATTAATCCCCTGCAATACACAACAGAGCTTAGAGAACAGGACGCCAGTGCAGGGACTGTTTCTGACTCAGGACAAATCAAGGCATCAGCGGTTTCTCTTTGACATTCATCTTGTTTTCTGATGGACTTAAAATACAGTCTAATCACTCAGAGTGCATGCCCCTTTCCCATCACTGAAAAGGCTTCGTGACAGGCTGAGAGACAGCAGAGCCGAATATGTCTTGAGCTCATTCCCTGCCTGCCGATGTCCTGCGTCTACACTGTGCAGCCTCAGAGGAACTCACCTCCACTGCTAGCTGGGTTGGTTACTGGTTTCACTCTCAATATAACTAATGGAGTGCAGCTCAATATTTAATCTGTGTAATGTGGAGATGGGAACATATATCTTGTCACTGAGAATGAAATCACTCAATCTCATTAGTGAATTAGGTTGAGAGGTTCAGTCCAATTAGACATTAATGCAATGCTTTATTTATGATATCAAAGTGAGCCACTAAGAGGCCAGTTTGCAGAATAAATCTGAAGCTTTTGCAAATTCTGTTTGCTTTTGCTTCTGAGGTTAAGTCTCACATTTGCATATACAATTTTTCCATTCAAGCAAAGTACGGTATAACATTTCCAAGCCGAAGTAAAAGCCCATATAAATCTTTCTTTAAAGTGCTGTGGCTGCAGCCAACTAGCCAACACATTAATAATCTTAATTCAGCTGCATGTTTACAGTCACACACAGAGCTCAGTTTAATAAATAATCTTCAGGATCCTCCGCTCTATGGGTGGCTTGGTATCTCTGTCCTTGAAAGCCAGTATGTTCAGTGAAAACATTGAGGTCACCAGCCAGTGGTGGTTATCTGACTCCAGTCTGGAGTCTCAGGTAGAGGACAGATTTCACTGTGAGAAATGCAGAGCGTCTCCTGCAGTTGCACCACATTTCTAACACATACACAGCACCCAGGGGCGATCTGAAGAGCACAGCCAAGTTTGGCTTTGGCAGGATTTTGCTGGCACGGTTTGGATGATGTGCTGTTATTTTATCTTTTCTGCAGAACGTAAAATGTAATACCGCGTGACTCTGAAACATCGGCGCTGACTTTTATCACAAAAGTACACATCAAAGACAAAAACAGCCCCCAAAGCGTTTTGCATTAGTTTAAGAGAACTCAGCAGAACTGTCATCACAAGGTACAGTGACACAGAAATGGCCTTAACACAAATGCCCCCCAGCAAAGAGCCTTTGATGTGAGATGAAGAGGAAACTTTTCAAAATGTCAGTTTCTGTTTGCTTTGGAAAAAACGGAACTCATCAACTACCTCAGCAGCTTGTAGCGCATATCAAGCTCTGACAAGGACAAGTCAAAGTTAGGAAAGAGCGCCATACAACTCCCTTAACTAACAAAAAAGTCTAAAAAATTGCTCATCTGGAAGTATCAAGCAGATGTATAAACAGATTCATGCTTTCTGTTCCTTAACGAAGCTGGCATACAGGGAGAGGAATACACGTTTTTTCATTGTGGACACTGGAGAAAAATAAAGACAAATCTTTTTATTTAAACACACTCCGCTCAGTGGATCACTCATCACTGCCAATGCAGCACAGCAGATGTATCCCTAAACAAATGACAGCCGGTGTCCAACTTCTGTCCCGCCTGCCCTGACCTTTCTGCCTTTTCAGTCACTGTGAATAGAAAAACTTTGTGTTGTGATACTCTATAAAAATCAGAGAGCGCAGACTTTACCCAGCTTGACAAGTAAATCAGTTTTAAGGGTCTAGAAATGGCGGGGAAACCATTTCATCACCCTGACTTATGCCTCTACATCTGACAGGCATCTGTGAGTACACATGGATGTGCATGCATAATATAGCTCACTGCAGGAGCAACATTTCCCACATGGAAAAGTGCACTTTAGAAACAGCTATTCAGATTGCAACATTGCAAACACATTAGGCTCTTGTGAAGGCGTAAAAATGAATGGGGGGGTTAAATCTAGAAACATTGCATAAAAACTCTGAATAACACAAAAGCTGACAGAGTGCTAATGCGGTAATGCTAAATATGGATTCAGTTAGTGAGTGGGTTTATGTTTTGGTTGGCGCAGTGGTTTCTAAACTTTTTCTCCAGCACTGTCATTTGCAGATAAAAATATTTGGATTGGTGAAGCTCTACATGCGCTACATAACAGATATATAATTTAAAGAGGCAAGGATCTGAATGCATGCACTGTCAAATATTTGAGGTACGGTACTGTGCAAAAGTCTTGAGCCACACTTCATTTCTTTATATTTTGTTAGGAAAATGATAAATGGGTGCAGTGATTTGTTGAAACATGTGTTAACATACATGGAAACGCAGTATATAAGTCAAAAACAGCATTTAGTTCTAATGAGTCAATATTTGGTGTGACCACCGTTATTCTTCAACACAGTCTGAACTCTCTAAGGCAGCTTTCTTCTAATTAAAAGTAGTCTTCAGGAATAAATTTCCAGGCTTCTTAAAGGACGTTCAAAGCTCTTTGCTTTGGATGTTGGCTGCCATTTGTTCCATGACAGTGAGTGTCTACAGATTTGGCATACCTCAGCTTATTCTCCCTGTTTCCCTTTCTTAAGAATGGCTTCTTGACAGCCACCATGAGACTTAGATGCACCTGGCTCTTCAGTAGATGCACCAGCTGAAGGGCCAGATGCATCTTTCAGGTCCTGTGTCA
The DNA here is from genome assembly GCA_015106715.1 of Bujurquina vittata. Classification (NCBI taxonomy): domain Eukaryota; kingdom Metazoa; phylum Chordata; class Actinopteri; order Cichliformes; family Cichlidae; genus Bujurquina; species Bujurquina vittata. Next base: position 10,186 of record VUQK01013567.1, on the reverse strand, counting down.
GGTTTTTGCGTCTTTTTCCTCCACTTTTCTTAAGGACATGACTTTCAGAGCTGTAGATAGTTTATTTAGGCCTGCCACTTCTTATTTGTCCTCCACATGTCCTGTTTCCTCAAAGATTTAAAGACACACTGCGCATCATGCTGAGATATGCCAAGTTTTCATCTAATAGCTCCTTGGGAATCACCTTTTGGTACAAAAATACCATTTTATACCTGTCAAACTGTGTTATCTTTGGTATTTTTCACAGATTCAACTAAAGAAATGGTAACAAATTACGTGATTTGTGACAGGCTGTTAGTAACAAAGAGGCCATTTAAAACTGGTTCTTTGCTAAGTTGTCATGTGGACACAGGACTGGTTTATCTTTGAGCTGGGTGTTATTTTTATATTGAATGATTAATAAATTAGTGTTAAGTGGCTTAATAAACAAGTAAAAGGCTGAAAAAGGCCAATGTCCAAAGAAAGCTCTAAAAACTTTCAGCTATTATTACTCAAGACCACTTTAAAAATTACTGCACATTTACATTGACTCTATTCATAGAAAATATTGTACTTTTTGCTCTACTACATCTACTACTTGGCAGCCTTTTATGTGAGAAGCACAATACATCGCAAAAGACTGAATTATTCAATTATCAGAAAGTTAGTTGGCAACTGATTTTTTGTAGGTTTAGACTACTGGATAAAACATTATTATTATTTAGAAATATAACACAGTTACACGGTCCATTTCTCTGCAGTGAGAGCTTCTACTTTGATATGTTAGGTAAACTTCCCAATTATATCCTGAGGTTTAATTTCAGTGGAGCTTTTTTTAAATTATTGTTTTATATAATGATTTTACACTTTTTTATTAATGCAGTCCAAAGACATGCAGTTAGTGGATTAGGTTGGTGATTTTAAATTGTTCATAGGTGTGAATGTGAGTGTGAATGGTTGTCTGCCTCTCTGTGTTAGCCCTGAGACAGACTGGTGATCTGTCCAGGATGTACCCTGCTCCTGCCCCCGGCACATACGCAACCCTGATGATGGAAAAGATAGATAGACCAATGGACGGATGGATGGATGGGTTATTAATACTTTTATAGAATCTGATCATTTCCCAGATTTACCTGTGTAAATTTCCATATCACCAGTCACAAGCCATATTATATCACCGGTAAAAATAATGTTTTCATGCCTTTGGAAGCGCTTTTATCAGAAAAATTACATGGGTTTCTGTTTCTGTTAGACAAACTTAACTCATGCTGTAGAGCTGCAATAAGAACCGAGCATTTTCACAACTTGCTCAACTTGCAGACTAAATGATTAATGGTTATTAAAAATCCACAGCACAAAAAAAAAAGTGTACCCGTGGTGTAGTGGTTAACACTTTTGAATCATAAGCAAAAGATCTGAGACCAGGAAAAGAGACAAACCCAGCCACAGGGGGTCACAAACTAGTGTACTCCTGGTGGCAGTCCCAAGCCCAGATAAACGCTTCTGTGTAAAATCTATGACAAATCAAACGTGAATCAATCCAACGCTTGTCATAATGGAAAGAAAAGTTACTTACAGCGGCAATAAACAATACTAGATGATTCAGGGGTGTTTTTGAAGCTATTTTTGCCTCTGACATCATTTTTTTTTTCTGTACAGCAACTTTGTACAAGTCAACAGAATTTATGATATGAAATCTGAGGTAAAGAGAAAAGTGCAAATTTAAATCCTTCCATCCCATCACTACATTTTCTTAGCCGCTTATCCAACAAAAGCTGCAAGGAGCAAAGACACTAAAAGTTTAACATACATATTGGATGGGTTACCGGTGCATCACATTACTAACACAGAGACAGACAACAGCACTCCCAGCTACACCACCAGCCAGTTTAGAATCACCAGTTAACCCAACATGCATGTCATTGGACATTTCCACTCAGCACAGTGCCAGCAGATGAGCAGGTTCAAACCCTGAACCTTCTTGGAATGAGGTTACCCTGCTGGCCACTGCACCTCAATAACAACCTGCAAATTTAAACATTTGTCAGAAGATTTTTTTGGTAAAATTCGCATTTGATTAGTTTAGGTGGTTGCCAATTCACCTGGCCTAGCACTTCAGTGCTAATACAAAAACAAGCCTTCAATCGGGATTTTCAATCTGGGGCAATACGCCTTCATTTAGTACTGATATTTAAATGTTTGAGTGTTCAATATGGAGTCTGTTTCATTTGATCTTCCTTAAAATTAATTGAGTTTTGAGTAACAAGCAACATAAGGACAGCGTAAATGAGAAAGAACACCCATTGCAGCAGCACTGTCCTCTCTCCCTCTTTCTGTGTGTTTAAGTGTACATGTGTTTTACCATCAAGACGGCAAGACAGATTTAGAATTAATTCAGCTGTCTATGTGCATGCATGTGTTTTTCAGAACACATATATCAATCTGCAAGAACCAAGTAATGACAGAACAGCACAAAAGAGCCTCAGGCAGGGCGGGACGGGAGCAGCTGGTGTGGTGAATGTTGAAGTATAACAGTGTGAACTGGATTTAAATAGTGAGACAGAGTCAGTTACAGGGACTGGCTTCTCCCAAAGGGAATGTGATGAATTAGAGGACAGACCTTTATAATCAACGTGTACATTTGCAGAGAAGTTCTAGTGAGTAAGACTGAGGTGACTTGATAATGTTTTCTGATTCATCCGTGTTCTGACTTCTACTTCAATCAGCGTGAGTATGTGGTGAATTGCAGTAATCAGCTGTGAAGCAAACAACTGCCTTAATAAAGTTTTCTAGGCCAACAAAGACGGAAATGTCTCTATAGTGAAGAGAGAGCTATGTGGGGTGAAAAATGTTTTGGATATTGACGTGACTGTCAGAGGGGACTTGATCAAAGGTGTCTGAGCAGCCTGCCTGTGTGTTAAATATGCGGCTGCTGACAATTAACGGAATGGAAAGAAGGGCTTGCGTTAGAGCTAAAATAATCACTTGAGCTCAGGAGACAATGATTCTTCAGAGTAATTTTCAACAGAGAAAAAAGATCCAAACATTGTGGATCCATGTTTATATAATACAGCTCCGTTGCTGTAACATTACCAATGGGATATCTATATGAGTGGTCTCGGTGTCTCAGCGAACTGGCTTCCTGTGAACGGGAACAATAACAATGCGGCTGATGCAGGACTAATTTAATACTGCTCACTAAATAGGAACCTGCTCTGTATAAAGAATGCCCCTTTACATCAAAACAAAATTGTTACACTAGTTGGCATCTGTATAAGCAAATAGTGAAAAAGCTCTGTTTATGGATTTATTTATTCACTCTGTATTTGATCAAAATGTGCAGTGGACAAAAAAAAAGAAAAAAAAAGAATGGATTTGATACTTTCATACAAACTTTTGATTTCCTTTCTAATTTATACACAGCTCCTGGGAACTGTCTGCAGGGGAAATGAAACAGCTTCTGTTATGCGGGGAAATATGATAATGATGCCTTTCTACCATCTCTTATGAAGAAAGGTTTACAATGAGAGATCTGAAGGCAGTGACACATTTTACTGTTGGGCTATTTTAATGACTGATCCTCTCCTGGGGTTTGTAACTGCTAAATATACCAACATGCCTAATAAAGATTCTGTTTTGCCAAATGCAAGAGGTAAAAAACGGTTTTATCAAAGTGCAGCGCTCTATTTCATTTTTTAAAAATGAGGCTATATCTTGAGTTTGAGACTAAATAGACTTGCAACAGAGTGAAGAAATAAGGTCAGATGAAAACAGCTGGATCAGCTTTTATAATTTAGCTGAAGGCATTTAAAAAAATCACTATCGTGTGTAAACGTAAGAAACTCCATTAACATGATTAAACATGGCATCATTTTAGGATTTGAGAAAGTGCTTAGGTAATGTTTCTTTTCAGGTGAAGCGTTCCCATTTAAGTTGATTTAATTAGAAACAGAAGAGAACACACCAGCTACATGAAAGCTTTCTGACAGCGTAGGTCCTCACCGCAGGAAGCAGCATTGTTAAATTTGTGGCACAGATACAAATACTGAAGCACAGTAATGCAACAATGCTCCAAGGCACGGTCATAAAACTGTCATGTTGGAGCATCCCAGGAGAGGCTAATAATCATTCACCCACTCAACCCTGTGAGGAGTTCCTTAATCTTCCCAATATCTATAATGAACTGCTAATGTGGCTTCAATAGCTGATGATTGGTCTGCAACAGCATATAGTGCAACAACCTCTCCCATCATTTATGCACGTACAGGGCAGTAGATAATATTTGATTCTTAAAAAAAGACAGTAAAGAAACAAGCACACATTTAAAGTTGTAAAAGCCCGAATGCAGTGAATGTTTCAAAATGTTCATGCTGAAGCTGCCATTGCATTGAATATGTAGGGGACTTGAATATAACAATAAATGACCTGCAAAAAACTGAAACCAACCTGTGGTGTCCTAAAAAAAAGGTGTAGATTAGAAAAGTGTGTACAGTACATTAGACATTTGATAAAGCTGATAAAACATTCTTTGGTTAAAAAAAAAACAAAAAACAACAACATTAAAAGAAAAAAGTGTAATGTTTCAGCATTACCTGTATCTCCCTTGCATGGTATATGATAATCAGCCCCAGGAGAATGATTGTAGAAAGGCTTATCAGGCATTTTAGAGCTAATGAATACAGGGATTCCTGCAAGAGAGCAAGGACAATAAAGCCAAACAAAGCACAACATCATGACAGAAAATCTTGTTCTACACGCCGGAGCAACTGCTACTGATATGAGCAATAAATAAATCTACTTGATTTAGCTTTTTAGGGTGCAGTGCAACAAATTCTGACATTGCAGCTTCTTGAATTTTTGAGGGTTCCCCTTCATGGTTGGACAGCAGTGGGCCTTTTGGCCTGCATGCGACTCTGGACAGTGAGCAGACTTTCTCCTGCCAGAAGTTGTTAAATGTTAAAACACTTGTTTCGTGAGTCACCTGCTCCTAAATTAACCCCAGTCTGCATGGGATTGCAAGGCACGGACTTTGCGTATACGCACCTTTCCATAGGCTCCCCATGAGAGTTCAGTCTCTATAACCATAACAACGATCCCAAACATCCCAAAGATTAAAGCATAGTCGCTGAGCCGTTTCCTTTTCTCAAACAAGGCCCTCCTGTGTCCCAGCTTTTCCCCAATGTTCTGGTTCTTCTTTTTACCCGATTTGCCCCCGCTGTGGCTGCAGCCTCCCCCTCCGTCTCCCGATGCATAAGGCATCAGGGTGGTTGAATTATTCTCCGGCTTGGATACTAAAGTGTCCGACGCATCTGCGGCGGAGATGGGCTGCAAAGGCTGGGACTCGGAATCAAACTCGTGTATGTTTCTGCGGGACGAGCTCAAGTTGCTCAGCGGCCGCATTACGCCGCCGTTGTATCTGCAGCTGCTCATGGCTATTTCATTGTAGGAGTTACAGTCTTTGTGGCTGCTGCCCAGGCTGCCCCGCTGCCGATCGCGGCAATGCTGCTGCTGATGGTGAGGATGATGATGTCTGGATGAACTACCATGACTAGAAGGTGTGAATTCGCAGACGCTGTACTGACAGAATTGCCTCGAAGATGTTTCCGAAGGTGTCCTTAAAGTTCCCACAGTGGCCGGCGACGTCCCGCGAAAGACAAGGCTTTTTCTCGCATCACAGGTGCAATTATTGCAGGTGCAGCATTGGTCGTGCTGCTTGCCGAGGCGATCCTCTCGTCCGCAGTAGTGCTGATATTTACAGTGCTGGAGGTGCTGCTCTGGAAAGAAATCGTTCTGCAGCTGTAATGGGGTTTCCATGTCAGTGCTGCTGTTTAAAGCAGCAATCAGGCACCACAGAGCCCCTGACAAAGGGCGTTATGGTCCTTACGGGAGGACAGAGCCGCTGCATGAATAGATCCATTTCGGCTCCGGTAGATGTGTGAGAGGAGCCTCCGATTGGGCAGAGGGGACCAAAACAACTGGCTCGACGTCATGAAAAGGTTGCAACCACGGGAAGTGAAGCCCAGCCTTATTTCATTCTGATCAATATGAGCAAGTGAATTATTGCTTTTTGTAAACACGTCTACCTGCACTGTCACACCTTTGCTAGGACACGCAGGGGCAGCTCGTTCATGCTGCATGTTTTCATTATTTCTGTTGTTAAATATCACTTCATAAATGTACCTCTGCTTTACGAAACACTGCCGTTCTCACAGGTGCATTTTAGCTTTTCTACACAACGCCCATCAGCGAATGAAATCCCGACTGATTTCCAATTGCTTGACTTCAGAGGAAACACAGGTAGCTCGCTGTCACCTGTGATTTACAAGGTGCTGATTTCATTCAGCCCATTGGCCGCTGAGCGCGTGACGCGCGGGCCTGTGGCACCTTCGTGAGCAGGGCCCGTGTCTGCAGCCACAGATTGATGTGAGCGCCGGTGGCTGCGTTATTAATGGAGTCCAAGAGTTATATCACCCCGAGGAAATACAACCAACTGCCCGAGATTGAGCAGCTGTGGCATAAACTAAAGACCGAAACCCAATCACCCACACATCCCGACGCAGCAGCAGCAGCAGCAGCAGCAGCAAATTTAGTCTCGGGGCCGTTAGGCGTTGTTGGAGTTATGTTTTTGTGTTTGCGGATTTTAGTACGAGCTGCACAGTTTTGCTCACAAGGCTTTCTTTGCTTCATCTGCAGTGAAGTCGTAAAATTGTCTTTACATGCAATATGTAAACTAAGCATCATCCACAGAACTGAAACAGCAACAACAACTCTAAAAAGTCCAAAGTTTAAACAATATGTATAAAGTATTATATTGCACGTCTTTTTTCACCTACATTCTACAATAATAAAAGCGGAGCTGTCCATTGGACCTCAAAGCCCATGTTTCGAAGTCAGAAACTTTCAGCACCGTGGACAGCTCCACTCATTCATTGATCACTACCGAGCCTTCAATAAAACAATCCTTCTGCACAGGATCGCAATGCGCACTTACTACTGATTGGCTGGATGCACACGCCACGTGACACCTCTCGCCTTCGTGAGCCGGAAGCTCCTTCTTTTTCTGTGTGAAGTCTAGTGAATGAACGCGATCTTTATTTATTCAAGCCAGAAATCAGAGGGGACTCTACTTTATGGGATGGACACAGTCTCCTTTTTGGGCATAAGTAAGCCGGCTCTTTTTCAGCGGGGCAGATAAAACAGCGTTCATTAAAGCTGAATTGTGATTTTATTTTTCTCCCCCTTTAAGTAGAAGGCATTACCAGATGTCTTAGCCTCGATGTCGCGCTACAAAACGGGCAGAGCAATTAGTCCTAAAAGCATTATAAGTATACGCTGCGTTGTAAAATTGCAAAAGGAGAAAAGCAACATCTTTGTCCCCCTGCTCTTGTTCAAGTATGTTAGGTTCACTTTGTAAAGTCCCACCACTTAATTTTTGCAATACGAAAAAAAAGCATTACAAAACGTTACAAAAACTAACAATCTGTATAATTAATATTGAGTTGTTAGAGTCCTATAAAGCTTCTACAGGCTGGCCATCCCAACCAAGTACAACTTTTTAAGACAGAGATTTATGATCAAGTTACTCACTGATATTTAGTGGAATCCTTTATTATCAGTGGTGGCACTGAATAGAGCGTGAGAGTTCAGTTGCCAAAGTGAAGAAAAGAACACGTATTCTTATGCTAGCATACAAAAGGCAATGTGTAATCTGGGCTAGAGAATCACAAAGATTAAAATAGATTAACATATTGATAATTTTATATTAATTCATTTTTGCTCTATTGCTTAATCATGTTGAATAATGTAGATACAGTCGTGAAGAAGGAAGTTGTTCAAAGGACTGCATGGGTTTCTGTGAAAATGTCCCTTTCCACATGACTGTATATGGATGTTAGTGGCCTTTTTTGAGTACAAATGCCGTCCCTGTGCATTCACACTATGACTGCACTGTAATTAAGATGAAGTGCATTGCTTTTATTTATCCATTGGAATGTGGGCAAAAATTTCCAGGATTAGAGTCATGAATAAAACGTTTGCACCAGAGTTGTGAGTGTCCTTCTTTGTGCCGTTTTTTCATTCATCCTTTTGATGTAGCTTGAAAGGGAAACACAATGCTCCCTCACATAATTACAGAGTCCGCACCACTTCGCTCCCCAACACCATATGTTTACTTACTGGACTATGTTTTGATCATACTGACAAGCAGGTTAGAAAAAAGTGTGGAGGGAAGCAAGCAGCAAAGTGAGCAGCCTGCTTAGTCAACAGAAGCAGTCACGCAGATGCTCAGCAGTCATTTCCCAGTCTCCTTTGGGTGAAAGTACTGGTCCATTAAAACAATATGAAGAACTGACTTGACCTCAATAGCATCTTGCTGAGAGGTGTGGCAATTCTTTACCAGCATTTCTCACTCTGAGGGCTCCGTCGACTTCTCAGTTTTTAATCGAACAAACATGTTATGCGTCATCTTACCTTGTGTACTTTCATGCTAATTCAGGATTTATGAGCAGCCATGGACGGAACATTAGGTATACTCATGCTTTATCATACAGATGAAGCATGTATGATGCATCTTCATAGTGTTCAGTATAGTTTGCTTCTTCCTTGCAAAACATATCTGACAGTGTCCTGCACCTTGAAAAATCACCAAAACAAATTTCTGAACATCTCTATTTATTGCGGCTCACAAAGGATCGCTGGCTTTTAAATTCCCATGTTGATAATTGCTTTTAATACACTCTTGTTATGCACACAAGTTTTGTTTTACTCTAGGGTTTCTTTTTAACAATGTCAGGGCCTCAGGTGACTTCAGCACCAGAGATGAGATCATAACAGCATCAACAGTTTGTCAAAGCTCATTTAAGTAGAGCTGCCGTGATTACAAATAAAGGTTTTTCATTTTGTTCACATCCATAAAAATGTATTTCAGCGAGTAATCCTTGAGATCACTATTCCTCACTGGTTTTGTGACAGTTAAGCACACTTTGGTGAAACACATCCAACCAATTCTGAAGTATATGCATGAACTCATGAAATACATTCACTGACATTACAAGCAGCCTTTTGACCTTTCCTTTCTAGCAGGAGTGATGATAAGGCTTAAAAATCAAATGAAGACATAAATTGATTGCAGAGAAAACTGCAGCCAAAAACAGGAAAAAAGCTGAAACTTTATTGAGGATAAACAAATTTGTATTTAAGTTAATAATTTATTTTATTAAAAAACATGCACCTTGGTGTATGGAGTCTTAAAAAAACGGGCACACTGCGTTGCTCACAGATACTCTCAGTCATGCTTGGACGGTGTGATTTCAGTCTAATTAAATTTTAATTTTATTTTATGCCTGGACATCTGACGCTCTCCTTAACAAAAAAATCAATTTTACTTTTTTTTGGTGCCACCTTTACTAATACACTCACATAAAACAATACCAGAAAAATTTCCTCTGAACTAATCTTGTGACAACTCTCTCCACTCGCTACCCTACCTGTTTGTGCGACAGCTTCACCTTGCAGGTACTGGGCACGTGGTCTGTGGCAATCAGCAGCGCTAACACCACCTCGGTACCATGTGCCAGCATGCCACAAAACACCTTTGAGCTCAGTTGCCAGGCTGCTCTCCTCTTTGGGCCACCTATTTTAATTTTGGTTTGTCTCCTTGCACTATACTGTAAACATGTATAAACTGTGCTATACTGTAAACATGTATATACTGTACTGTAAACATGTCAGTCACCACTTCCTTCACATACAGTATGCATTCACTTCCAGCACTGATCGTACTGACTACATCTGCCATTGCTAATTTAAATTGCTCTCCTATGTTTCCTTTTTTTATTTAAAGTAGTAATTTATTTAGTAGCTTTGCTGTGCATCTGCCTCATTGCTGTTAGCCAGTTTGTGACAATACAATATTAATATAACTCAAGATGATGCTGCCTTTAATATAGAAAGACAGTAGATAGCTAGCTAGACAGACAGGCACACACATAGATAGACAGACAGACAGATAGATAGATAGATAGATAGATAGATAGACAGACAGATAGATAGATAGATAGATAGATAGATAGATAGATAGATAGATAGATAGATAGATAGATAGATAGATAGACAGATAGAGAAAGAACTTTCTCGGGACATTTCAAGATCTATCCAATGTCACCTGCCTCCATTGCGCAGAGAATAAATTAAACATGATTGATTTAGC
>VUQK01013565.1:3179-14990 GCA_015106715.1 Bujurquina vittata | reverse complement strand
TTACGGTAGCTGATGCTCTTTTACAAAACAATCAACAGTAAAGGGGGTTTCTGTGATGCTCACACTTGTGTGACTGCTAATGCAGACCCAGCTAACTGTAAAAACCTGTTTGTCCAATTTATTGGGGGGGGCTAAATTTAGAGTTAAATGTAAATCTATGAAAACTCCTGTGCTGACAGGAATCAGAAACAGCTACCAGCTGATGGTAATCTGCTGAAACATGTAAATTGTTGTTTAGTCTCACAAAATCTCCAGAAATTTACAATACAAATCACATTGGCGTCATTGAAACTTCAACTGTGATGCTTTGGAAATGATGGGAGATGTCTTTAGTTGAGAACTTCCATATTTTGTCTAGATTTTAAAGAGAAACATACACGGATACAAGCGCACACATCTGTCTTTTGTAGACCTATTTGCTTCCCGGGGGAACAAAACACAACATACAGACGCCAGACATCATCATTCATATGATCAAGGTCAAAGGTTAGGGCGTAGCCTCTGGGGTCAACTAGAAGGCAGAGTGTGTGTATGCACTGGGGCGTGTGGATGTGGCCTGATCCAGATTATACTACCAAACAATGATGGGTCTGCCCTCAGACTGCTTTCCACTTTCCAAGCAGAAGCAAAATGATTCTCCTGACAACTACACACTACAACAATTGCAAAGGTGCTCTGATTACAGCATTTTCAAGACATCAAAGTCATTTTTATGACTAAGTAATCCTATACTTACCAAGTGCACATTTCAATATGCACCTAATTAAATCGCTTTTCACACATCTGCCACACTTGTGGCCAAGTGCACTCTGATAGAGGCTATGTGTGAATATGAAACCACATTTCTGAATATATGTATGTACTTGCATTTACACTTTTCAGGCACTGAATGCAAACACTGAGCACACAAACAGCAGTGTGAAGGAAAGAGGAGGGATGGGATGAGGGATTAGGCCTATAAAAAGGTGCCTTGTTTCCCTGCCTGAGGGTTGATAGCAGATATCACAACTCCACAGAGTGGTTGTACACCTCATTATCAACACACTACCTCACAGCTTCCACCGGCCTCTATAGCCACGGGCCATCTCACTGACACCAAATTTATGAACCCTGCTCTAACCAAAGCTGAAAACGAGGTCCACACACAAAACATATTTGGAAGACCACTCCTTTTTCTTTTTCTTACACATTCGTCATGCAGAAATCTGCGTACAATTATACCATACGTTTAAAACAATTAAGGCACTCACAATTAAATGCAACACAAACCTAGCAGGCAAATCTACAGGCTATGTAGGAAAGGGGCTTTATCGATTAACAATTTATTCTTTATGGATTCTTTTATTGCTTTGATTATCAGTGTGGGGGGAAAACATATTACACAGACTCATCATCCTCAGTGCAAATTTACACTCACTCAAGACTGGAGACAGTGGAGAAACAGTGGTAGAAAGGCATGCATGTGACTGTGGTGTGCCACAAGTTTGGTGTCATCATTTTGCAATGTGCAACTGTCAGAAAAACATGCCTGCATCGATGCAAGAACTGATAGCTTGGAGAAAGTTGAGTTTAACTAATTTTTAACCAAGTTTTTCTGAGCAAAGTTGGCCAAAATAACTTCTGTTTTTAAACAAAAGGTCAAACACAAAGCTAAACAAGGACAGGAAAAAGAGCAAGATGAGAAACATCAGCAGTTTTATAAATAGAGTGAACAGCTTGCAGATACTGTAGCTTCTTTATTTTTTTCAACATGCTTTAATTCCAAGATTCATGTGCTTTTAAATATTAGTTCCTGGAATACAGAAACAGAAATACTACACATTTGTAACTTTTCTCTAAACAACATTACTAGTATTAGATTGCTAAGGTTTTCACACACACAAAAAACAAAACAAAAAAATCTTGTTTAAAAATGTCTGACGCATCTAATGCATGGAGGGGCTACGGTCAAATGCTCCATACTGACACTAAGAAAAGGCTGTGCTGTTTACTCCCTGCCACCATGCTGCAGGTGAAACAACACTTGATGTATTGCCAAAATGTTACAGGTGGAGCGCTCTCTCTCTTCAACTTTCAGTTTGGTTCCCAAACACAACATTTTGTACCACACACTTCAGGCTGTGCATACATCTACAGTACCATCAAACCCCCTAGATTGCACCATGTTTCATAAGGTGCTGGGTGCCAATACAAATCATGCATAAATAGGGCTAGGGTGTCAAAAAAACATTTCAAAATAAATAAAGCATCAGTCCAACTGAATGGAGTCTTATTGTTATAAACAAATGCCTATATCAGTCTAGCAGTGCAGGTCGTGCATTCATCCGGTGAGGTGGAAACGGTGTTCGAGTTCATGCATGAAGGCAGAGGGAAACTAGCAATAAGAGTGGGTGATCTGGGCAAAATATTATATGTGGATCTTCTGACGTAGATCTGAATCACAATTCTCTCCTTATATTTTAGTTGAATTCATAATTAGTTGTGCACATAATTGGCCTTGAGTTTGAGGTGGTGTAGGGCTTTTAAAAAAAAACATTAAAAACTGCAGTCTCTACAGTTCTCCCGAAAAGCAGCTGATACGCAAAATTAAGACTGTCTAAGACATAGGATCAATTTCCCAAACCTAAATAAGTTATCACCTGCCAACAAATGCACTGGCACATGCCAGACACAATAGCTAAAGCAAAATTATGAGCTACAGTTACCAGGCTAGACTATTAAAAGACCTATAAAAGACTTCTGAGTTCAAACATGCCCTGAAGTTAGTGAACTTAGTGTAGCTCAGCCAAAAATCAGCACCAGCTGAACGACAAAAGCAGGCTGCGATTGAGAAACAGTATGCTCCTCGATACCTGTGTATGACACACTTTCAAAAACTTCAAGACCAGACAAAGATGAAAAATAGCTGGAAATAACAAGTCTCACCAAGTAAGTGGATGTGCACAGAGGTGTGGAGGTTAGTTAAGTGAGAAATGTGGAAATTTAAGCCCGCCGGCTGCATTAGTCCTGGCAGCCTAAAAAAAAAAAGAAAAAAAAAAGAGAGCAATATACCTGCGTGCCAATGTTACAGCCCCGACAAACACTGTTGCACAGTTATAACACTCATTGGGTGTAAACATCAGCCTTTTCCTTCAATACCCTGTTATTCTGTGTGTGCCCCACAGCATGGTTATAACGCACATGCACATATTTTATCAATGCTAAATAAATAAATAAATAGTTGATGTGAAGGCAGTCAAGGCGAGGCATTACACTTGCAACTCCAGAAAATGCCAGGAGACTTGGTTTAGCGGATGGCCTTCCTGACATGTAGCACAGGAGATATTCCGCTTCAGTCTCATTCTCACTTACTGGAAATACTCCATCTGGTTTGGCAGAGGGTGCTGCCTGGGTAGAGTACGCAGGAGGCAGCACAAATGATGTCCCCTCACTACCGATCATTCCCTGTAGCTACTCTCACACTGATGCAAAATAGCATTTCAAAGCATTACTCAATCAAATTCAGAGTACACATTTGGTCATCCAGAACATTTAAATCTTAAGCTACTGTGGGCCCCGCAATGGTGATAGAGGTGGTGAAGCAAACCCCAAAGTACAAACATCACTTCATCAAATCAGTGAAAATTAAAGTGATAAAAATAAATAAATGAAGAAAAACTTTTATGTTTCTTGAGGAGAAGCAAGAAGAAAGAGACCTGACTAAGTTAACTGACTGCTGATGAGCTGTCCAACCCTCAAGGCTGACTTACTGCAGATGGCACAAGTCTGGTAGCTGCCCCGAGACGCCCCGCTGGGGGCAGAATCAAGGGCAGGGCTCAGTGGTGTGTGTGTGTGTGTGTGTGTGTGTAGTTGGGTGGGTCACATCAGCCTGCACTTGCAAGTGCTTGCATGCACATTTACACACAAGGCACCAGCTCCATCTGTCTCTGACATGGGAGAGCTTAATGACAGAGGCAGAAAAGCCAAAGAAAAGGCCTTCTCGTCGTGTCTCTCGTTTCCTCCCTCCCTTCATTTTCCTTCCCTACATCTCTCTCCTTCTTGACCGCACTCTCCAACATCAATGCTCCATATGGACTTTTTTTTTTTCTTTTTTTTTTTAAACTCTTGGCCTGGCACACAATCAATAAGACATCCAGACGTACACTTACTTGCACACCAACTGTACAGCTTTTACGAGGGTAATCTGGCACAGAGGCTGGAACATACTCAGAAAATACATACTCCATTACTTTACATAATAAAGGCCTGAAAACGAAGTAATGAAATTTCCAGTGTGTGTTGCAGAGCCAACCGGTACTCACTCACACGCACACAAAAACCCTTAATGTTCATTCTATCTTTAATGAAGTCTCCTCTGACTCCTCTATACTGCCTGCCACCTGTCTTCACCCCTTCCTCAGATAACCATGCATCCTTAACTGAACCCGACACTCCTGACCAGTCACAGTGGATCTACGAGGAGTTCATCACCAAACTGATTTGCCTACGTTTAAAAATTCAATAGGAAACAGTGTTGCTGAGCAGAGGGTTAAATATCTTAGGTCAGACGTGATAGAGCTGGAGCTGTGGCCCATTAAGGAAACAGCAGGGTTTCTGCATGAAAGGTTAGTGCTTGGTGTGCACTACTTTGTTAACAAAGCACTATCCATCCCTCATAACACAATACAGGTGAACAGCAGAGCGTAGGTGCGGCTCCTGCTACTTCTCCCGTGTTGCTGATGAGTACAGAGAGAGAGATGGATAGAGGGACACCAGCGAGTGGGAGAAAACCTTTCTTCCAGCATGAGGAGATGGTCACACAGGCTGTAAGAGTATGGGACTGAATCACTTACAAACTTTACATATAACAATGAATGCCTACAAGAAACAAAAATGGACAGACATCCCCAGACAGCTTGTGGTGAAACAGGTACTGATTCTTTTTTTCCCCTCTTTTAAACTTTTTTTAATCTTAATTTTAGAAGAATAACAGTGGTGAAATACAGTTAAGCAACAGTTTTAAGCTTGTATCTTAAAAACATGCTTTGCAATCCATACTGTGCCAGAGCCAATTTGTGGCAAACTCAGCAAGTAGTGTGAACTCTATAAGTGCCAAATAGGTACAGATATCCAGCGCTTCCTCACTATTAGTCACCTTAATGAAAATCTCTGTGCTAAACAATTAACAATTCTATGAGCCATGTGAGAGAACATAATGCGACAGTTTCCAAAGGGGGGGTGCCCCCATTAAGACACAAAATTTTAAAATCATCCTTACTGTGCTCTGCAGGAGCATTTTTCAACAGCATACGAGAGAAATGGGAGTTGCGATAAACTGAAGAGTACGCCATTTATGGCTGTTAACAGCAGTGTGCATGCAAGGAAGAAGGGGAGTAGTGTAGAGATTTAATGCACATTTTCAGTCCAAAAGTCATCAGTGACCTCTATTCAGGAAGGCCGACAGGGCAGGATACAAGAGTTAAAAACTGTGAAGTACTACAAAGATGTCAGGGCGTTAAAGATGTCTGGTTAAGGTGTGAATGAAATTCAACACTTGCTGCGCGTCTTCACCTGCAGCGCTGAAAATAAACCAAATGCATTTGACCTCTTATTCTAACTTGGTAGAAAAATCCTGCTGCCATTGCGAAGCAAAACAAGAGCAGATAACATTGTGCGTCGTGCTTGCATAATCCTAATAAGAGTGTGATCATTCTGCAGGATTTTTCACTATCTGGTTCTGTGTGGCTGCAATAACGCATTTCTCTACACACTAAAATAGAAGGGGAAAGCTCATACGAAAGAACATCCCCAATCACATCACAATCAAACCACACTGGCATTTAGGGCTGGGCCATATTATACATTATAATACCAGTAAAAAAAATCTTGCCCGGGAAAATAAATTATATAATGATATGCTAATTTCATGGCTTAAATACGTCACCCCACCATGCAGAGGATTTTGCTCAGGGGGGTCATGCAGTGTTGCCAACTTTGCAACTTTTTTGCTAGATTTAGCGGCTAACGGAAAAAAGCATTAATTTATTTGAGAAGCATTATTATTTAAACATGCCAATAGTTTCTTTTTAAGCAATTTCTCAATGTACATCTGCAGAAGCAAATGAATGGAAAATATGAAATAGAAATATCACATACGACAAGAAAAAATAAATCAGGCCAAATGCAAAGACATACAGCAATCTGATCTTACAGAATTAGAAGTTCATGATGAAAATAAATAAATAAACAGAAAATCCACAGAAGTGACAAGTGTGACTATAGCCAAGAGAAACCACAAAGAACGGCTGGGGTTTGGGGTTGAGACGGGTCATGTGCTTGGGGGAGACTGTCAGGAATGAGAAGAGCGGGGACGAGGCAAGGGACACTTGAACCCTGAATGAACCGCTCTTTCCCGCTCCCTTCTCCTTCTCTGCTGAGTTGATGACTCAGTGCTGGAACGAATGGGAACCCAGGGAAGCGGTATTGTGAGGACGGGAGATCAACCACAGCAGTACTACTGTACGTGCAGGCTTTATTGAGGGAATAGGTAGCTGATCTGGTGAAGAACATTAACCACACTAGCTGCTGTGAGAAGCCTTTTATATGTGTGAACTGTGACTCTCTTCCTTTTTTCTTTTTAAGAAAAAAAGCATGCATTGACACAGCTCTGCAAAGCTCACACACTTTTACCTGCATTGCTGCTTGAAGCTGGAAGGTACAAACAGACCAGCTAATACTCAAGGGTGACAGTTTCAAACCCTTAACAGTTCTGTTAGTTTTAAAGTTAACACGTGGGCAAATAAACTCAACCATTAGGGGAATGTGTTGTTGAGTACACCTTGAAAATAATGATACACCTGAATATTTGCTCTCATTACACAGACATAACAATAGTGGCACTATAGTGTAGTTGTTTACACATTGCCTAACATGCCAAAGGCCTCTGGTTGAAGACTAGAAGAAGACACAAATCCCTTTGGGGTTGCAACAAATCAAATATGTGGAGCTACCCACAGTGGCAACCACTTGTGAATAAAGGAGGAGCTGAAAGCAGCGTTTAATAGACAAAACAATCAAGTACTCAAGAAAATATATGCTGAAGAATATTTTGGAAGCTTGAATCAATTCTTTGGTTCTCCTGAACCTTTTAAAAATGACTGAAAACTCCTCAAGCTTAATGAATATTTTGGATGATTACTTATTTTATTCCATAAAGCTCAGAGCACAAAATCAACTAGGCTGCAGATGCTTGCCGTCACAGATCTCCTTTTACAACTAAAGCATCCTGTTGCCTCCTTACTGAATTTCAATCTCGTTTATCTTAACCGCACGATGATCACACAGACCCTTTTAATATTTTGCATTTCGCCCTGAAGCATATGAAACCCCCAACAGAGACAGGCGTTTCATAACATCCAGCCGACTGAATGCTAAATAATTTGGTTTTCCTGAGTGTGCACCCTATCGCCTCACCATAAAAACAGGTCTAGTGGCCTTGTGACTATAACATTTGCCAAAACATCTCAGGCTTGACTTGCACTATAGCTGAGTTTGCGCAGGAACACAAAGGCGTTGAACTGCATGAGCGCGCACACACACGCAGAGTATGTAATGTAAACACTGGCACAAAATGACCAGTTAGCATCTTTGAAAGCAACAGTGCATTTACCTATGAAGCCTTCTAAATAAATCCCAATTTATAAATTAGCTGTTGACGCAGTAATAAAAGACTGCACCCAGCCATCACACTCATTTTCTCCAGTGCCAACATCGAACATCGTCCTGAAACTGGAGTTGCTGCAACCAGAAAAAGGCTGCCCGTCAGCGTGTGACTAACTTTTCCCACCCCATTATCATTACATCAGTAAATTAGTTTCCCCAATTCACTGTGTGACTGATTTTATAAAAACCATGGGAAAACTACAATGCTAGACACTGTCTGTAAATATCCAGCCAACACCTCAAGCTAATTAAGCCACTAATGTACAGCAAAACTGCCTAGGCAATTATTTGTTTTAAAAGAAGTTATGACTCCCTTTTCCCTATTGTAAAATAATAATCCACTGCACTCCAAACGCCCTTTTGTTGCCTGTTTGGAAGATGATTTAAATGACTAATAAGTGATGTAAAACCAATGTGATGTATGTGACTGCATCTCTCCAGCGTACATGTCTGCCTTTTAAATTGGGGCAGTCCAAAATTAAGCTCAGTTTCTGGGCATTTATCAGCTCAGGCAAACTAACCACTGTCTTCTTGCCCTGCCCTTGCCTCAAAACCACCCAAAGGACTTACTGAGCTGCAACAAGAGGAAAAAATAGAATTCCTGGCAGAACCATAGAGCGAGGGGGAGCGAGAAATGACCTTTAGCTCACAGGCTGTGAGATGATCCGCTGCAAACTGAACCAAATGGAGAAACCTCAGTGTGTCTGTGTGTGTGTGTGCATTTGCAGTTCAGCAATGACTTTGTCAGCTCCCGTCTGCCGTCTGGTTTCACTGTTGTTGTCGTGTTGGGGAAAGGGGACGTTGTTCCTGCTACTTGTTCCTCTTCACAACATCTTTCCAAAACAGGCTGTGCAGTCATTAAAAACATGTGACACAAGAATCTAAGCCACGCACACACAAAGGAAAAAATCCTCTTTTACAATTTTATGAATAAATATATAATAATGTGGAATTCATTAGTTACTCGAACAGAGCGGTGCAAGATAAAGCAAATTCTGGTTTGCTTGTCTGTTAGACACTTAGAGGTCAGCTGGTGTTTGGGTTGGGATGCCTGAGATCCAATTCCAAAAGAAAAAAATCCAGTAGTGAAAAAATGAAGCAACTTTGGTGACTTTTTAAACCTGTAGATTTGACAATAGAAAAAAAAGCAAGTTTGTTTCCTTCCATGAGCTCATGGGAAACCTCACATACTTTCTTCAGCAGTGCTTCCATTAGATTGGCAACGGTGGAGGACTTCAAAATGCAGCCACAAGCACAAGATGATCGACCACAACATGAACCAGGAAAAAGGGGGGAAAAAAGCATTGTTTCCTAAACCACAATCAATAGACCATTCCAGAATACGATACACAAGTCCATTACTTCATTGTGATTCTAAGCAAAGGCCAAAACCTCCTGACGTCAGCGGCCACAGGAATGCCACCAGGCAGATTCTTCAGTAAAACTCTCCAGCAGCCTCAGTTAAACAGACAGCGCAAAAAAAAAAATGTAGATAACAGTTTGCCTTTCCTGGAATCCCAGATCCCCAGTCTCTGTTATTTTCCTGACACTTGATTACTCTCCCTACACGCTCTCTCGCCATCACTTGCCTCATGCGAATGCCAGCAGTGGTATCTCTGAAGGTCAACTTGTAGAAATATTTGGGTTCAAAAAAATGAAAAACATTAGGGATGCTCCTGGAGACCAATATACTACTGAATATACTACACTGAAAACAGTCGAAATGAAGCACAATCTAAAGGATGAATTTAAACACTGCACATTATAAATACTGAGTGCCTTTAAGAGCCATTGGAAACAGTTCACTTCGATCACAGGCTTCAGTGGTCAAATTACATTTTTAATGTTGCTGAAATTAGGCATCGAAGCCCTGAACTTTCCTAGGACTTTCCTGGACCAATCCAACAGATGTGCATGTGAGAACACAAGTGCAGCAAGATTGGACATTAGCTGGTCTAAAACCTTCCAGCCATCCAGTACAAAGCCTGTGAGATGTTTGGTTGCATCAAAGTGCAAACAGCGCAGCTATCTCATTCCATTCACTGCCAACAATGAACCTAACCAGATAGCTTCCAAGCCTAAGCCACAAAGAGCATTTCCGGTAGAATGTACTATATGTTCCAGACCATTTCCAACCAAATCACATGAAATCATTTGTTCAAAAACCCCACACAAACTCAAACCCATTAAGCCCACATCATCCTCTCCCCAATGGGTCCAAGCATTGAAAAGTTTTGTATTATTAAGGCGTCTTTAGATACAAGCTACAACCACTAACCCAGCTCATACATGTAATCAGCTTGCTGTTAAGTGTTATTTAAATGTTAAAGAATAAAGAACTATAAAAAAAAGAACCAGACAAATATTAAAACTTCCTTCAGTTGCTCAGCTGATATCCACACAATAATATTCACTACAGCAGGGTCAATCATTCACCTGTCTCTCGAGCACGGGGTGTGGCATATCAGAAGTCTGATGCAGCAAGACCTACCCCACCTACAACTAACTAATAATACTCTGTTAACACTCTAGAATTGTTGGGTCTACTAATCTTTCTGCTGGAAATCTAGGTTAGCATTCTGTGCTGCTATGGGGGACAGAGCTGCTGGGTGTGCTGCCCTCCGAGGTAGTCAGGTAGACCTATAACAAACACATGCTACAAATCATGCAATGCAATGTCTTGAGCATAGTCCTTCAAAAAACAAACAACAAAAAAAATGTGATGACTTAACTGCACATAAAAACTGCATCACTGATAGTACAAAAGCTAACTGATGTGTCTTTTGAATTGCTCATTCAAAAGACTTGCAAAGATCAATCAAAGCCAAAAGCAGTGTTTGTATCCACCACAGACAGGAGTGACAAGCTGCTACGCTGCTATCAACAGGCCTTGCATCATAAACCCGAGAACATACCAACATTTGTTTGTGGAAGGTTTACTACAGGCTGACTTGCCGCTTGCACCTCCCTTCTTATCTAATACAGAAATAGTGGCAGTTGCTTACAGCTGTGGGAGGTGGCTTTACTGGGGGGCTTTCCCAACATGGGAGATCCTGTGTATATTTCTACCCTTCCTCTGAATGGAAGAGTGCGGTTGTCTGAGAACAGACAGAACGCTCTGTCAAAACCGAGACTCAAACAATGTTTATGAGCACCTCAAACTACAGCAGAGAATCAAAAGCCAATTAGCAGAGCCAACAGAATAAGAAAATAAATATCTCTGGTAATTCTCCTGAAATCTAAGGCACCATATCATAACTTCCCTATTGCCTTTTTTTCCCTGCTTTTATGGACGAACAACAAAAAGGGACAGAGAAACAAATACACAAGACAGTTTATAGTCTAATATTTTCTCTGTTTCAGCTGCTTCTGCTTAAGAAGTAGGTAGGAGTTTGTTCACTGAATCAGAGTGAAAGCAAACAGGAGTTAAACAGGGGGAATCAGCTCGTGTTTTCTGAATGAAGCATCCTGAATGTGGAGGGACAGCAGGGGAAAAAAGTGCTGACACAGTAGAAACCACCATTCCCTTGGCGTGTCTGTAATCACTACAAACAGCAAAGGAACAAGGGCAGGGAAAGGCAAACTCCAGGTCTGAGGACGCTCTCCTGGAAGTGAGAAAGCGCCTCTCCAAAACAAGAATCAGCAGAGCAGTATGTACCACTGTCTGTAGCATTAGCCTCGTGTTGGCTATCGGTTCGCCTGCAACTCTTAGCTAAGTGAAGCAGAGGCCAGCAACACCACCGCCACAAAGAGGAGTTGGGCCTCTATCAAATATGATGGCAGGACTGTTTTCAAAGCCACAATGACTTCAGACTTAGATCAGAATGTGCCATCTCATCTTTGTAGTGACAAGTTTTTGGAAAAGTCAGAGATTAAATAAAAAATAAATAAAGGAAGGAAGAGCTCAGACTAATGCATGCCTTGTACAAGTAACTAAATGCCCCTCTTGTTGTGGTTTTGTTTGAGGAATCCAACCCTGTTATCAGGCCCTGGGCATTTTTTTTATTCCAGCCAGGTTAAAAAAGGTCAAACGCACAGACTTGTTTAGAATAAGCAGAAGAGAAGTGTGTGTGTGTGTGGGGGGGGGGGGGGTGAAAATGTAGGTATCGT
>VUQK01013564.1:93077-104558 GCA_015106715.1 Bujurquina vittata | reverse complement strand
GTGGAAGGTTAATGGAAAGGCTCCAGGCTGCACTGGGGCTTTGATGAGCATAATTCCTTCACCTTGCCACCAGGAGGACAGGAGGAATCCAACTGTGTGTGTGACAGAAGGGGGTATGGCGGGGGGGTGGGGGGCTACGACGTGTCATTTCCTGCTGACGGATGGGCCCCTCGCTAGAGCTGACAGCCCTGTAGCAGTTATTTCATTTCGACACCCTGCTCTGTTTACCTCACTGTAATTTCTGAGAACATTACCATGCTACAGGGAGGGGAGAGTATTAGACAGGAAAAGAAAAGAAGGCGAGGATCTGGGTTAAGCAGAAAATAGGAGTTGCAGATCACGTGCAAAAGGTTAAGGAATGAAAGGGTACGGAAAGCTGATGAGAGAGATGGAGGCAGCTGACATGACAGGCAGATATAGCACATTAAAGGAAGCCCTTGTTGCCTTTTGACAACGCTGGAGGGAGAAGAAACGTCGGGCGTTAGAAGTCTCTGGTTCTGCCTATAGGGCTCTCAGGGCTGTATCCATTTAACTGTTAAAATTTAGAATGATAGATATGTGACTTGACTAGAGGCGCTGCATCTAATGCCATGTTGAGATTGGGAGTTGCCCTCAAACTCTTGCCAACAATTCTCTTCTCTCTGTGATTCACCTTACACCCACAACTTTTCATTCCGAGTATTCTTTTCCATTTAATCATTTTACTAATCTTCCTCCTCGTAGTAATCGTACTCGTAGTTTCCAACATTGTATATCAAGCCTTCCTTGCTCGTCCATCCTTCCTTCCAAGGCATCTCTCCTCTCTTCCTCTATCCATTCTCCTTACTCAAGAGTAAAGAGCTCTACGTATAATTGGTACTATAGGGTTTTTTTTGGATGCTCCTCTGAGCTTGGGTACACACTCTACAAGCATGTGTGTGCTTGGGTATAAGTGAGTATAAGGCTGTCAATCCTTCGTATAACAGCACACAATTCTCTTCCCTCAGGTATGCCACTCTGGCTTGTTGTGTGACTAACCAGCAGCCTGAAGGAGCACAATTAAGCCACAGACAATGGTTTATGTGTTGACTGGTTGGAGAAAACTGCAAGGAAGCAGTAGTTGCCGTGTTTCTGCTGTTGCGAGGATGTGTGGTTGACAAGTTTGTAGATGCCAGAGGGAGTGTTCCTGTTCTCTTGTATATAGGTTGAGGCTCTGTACTCAGATCTTGCTGTGGGAGCCTGAGTCTGCAGAATGCATTCAAAAGACAAGCTGGCCAGCCAAAGCCAAGTAGAAGGAAGGAAGAGAATGGGGAGTCAGAGAGAGAAGAAGCCTATGAGCACATCAACTCACTTCAAAAGATTGAGTTTAATTTGTAAAGAGCTGGAGAATTCAGAGACAAAACGGCAGCTACACTACAAAGGACCTATCATTCTGTCAGCTGGCTAGTCAGCTGGTCAGACAACAGCAGGCAAAGTCAGCTGGGCAGCTTGCTGCACTTTGATGAGTGCTTCCCAACATTGCCTGTTTCTACTCTCAAGTGGATGGTTTGGATCATTTTACTTTCCATTTTGTAGAGGCTGTTGTCAGACGCTTCCTCAATACTCTGCCATTCTGTCTGTTTTGGAGACCCTCTGTGACACTGGACTTCAAACCCGGTCCACATCCAAGACTTTCTATCCCTATCGCAGTCTTTCACTGTCTGCTGAAGCGCCGTAGCTGTTAGCAGAGCTGCAAGTGTACATGTTTCAGCCAGCCTCTGATGTGAGAATTAGATTTCTTTCTTTTTTTGTACATCAAAAAAAAAAATACCAGCTTATTTATCTAAGCTGCACTGAACATTTTTCAGCACATCAAAAATTTCAGGTTCAAAGTTTGGCCTCTACTATGGCAACATGTATTTATCAAAGTCTGATTCGATAGACAGATGGTGAAAGTTTGCAGGCAGGAAGTCTCTCTCTCGATCTGATACGCATCGTTACAAACAAGCTGACATATGCAAACACACCTTACAATCCAACATATGCATAAATGCCTCCAACGTAGACGTGCTTAATCACAGAACAGCATGTTACAGTGGGGGGAAAAAGAAGACAAGAGCAAAAGCTGGTAATGCGTGAGGTCCTTCAGCTGCTCACTGAAGGACTGATGAAATCCATATTTCTGATTCAAACCTTCTGTTGGAAACAAAGGGCTATTAGGCAAAGGAGTTGTGCCATCACCCAGGGCAGCCTATGCAATCCAATTACCACATTATGTCTGAACAAACAGCCCAAAACACCTGTCACTTAAATATGGCTTTAATAGTGCTGCAGTAAATAGGTACTGGCAGAGGTTTAAGCTGACGACTGCCAGCATAGTATGGTATAGTCGCCATTGCTTAAGCGGCTGTATTAAAACTTTATTATTTCCGTTATCGATAACATCTTTCTTCTAATTCACAACCGAATCGGCTTAGTGGGCAGCAGTGCTATAATCACTTTGGCATGTGTACCTGTAGGCTTGATTGTGATTAAGAAAGCAACAAAAACAAAACAAAAACAACAAAAAAACCACCAATCTCCTTGTTTAACACTGCATATAATGAAGGTACACCTACCCACGCACCCAGTCCTTACTTTCTTAATTATGTCTTAATGTCCTTGTGTTTATGTTGTTACTTGTTATCAGAAGTAAAAGAAAAAAAAATTGTAAAACTAAAAAAGATCAACAGTGCTCATGATTGTATTAAAATGTTATTAGATTATTTCGAAACCTTTAGTGCAGTGATATTAAAATCAGAGCCGATTTAAATCGGATTCCTGTATGCAACTATATTCAAGATGATATGAGCAGATGTAATAATTAGAAGAACATCAGTAACTCATTAGTAACATCATCATCTGCATTTCATTGCACACAAGATGATGTTGTTTATAATCTGGAGATACATCAACTTACGCCGGCTCTTTCTAGTGTGTTGGAGGTATTTAAGTGTGAGTGGGAGGAGAAGCAGGACTGCAAATTTTGTGATGAAATTTGAAATGCACCAATTCAGTTTTTTCCCCCCCTCTGGAGACTGATTCCTATATGTCAACTTTGTGTGACTGCTCAAACTTTTGATGAATTTGCTACCAGTAATGTCTTTCCTACATTTTAAATTCTTTAGACCTCACTGCACTAAACCCATTGGATTCACTAAATGTATGGCAACATACAATACTGTGCTAAAGCTTCGAGTCTCTTTGTTTTGCTAGGAAAATGGGAAACAAGTCTAGTGATTTACTGAAACGTGCAAATATACATGAAAATCCAGCATATAGGCCTAAAAAAGAGAGAGTGTACAATTCTAGTGAGCTTCAAAGTCAATATTTCTTCAAAGTCAACACCTTTTTTCTTCAACACAGCCTAAATTCTCTTGTAATTTCTTTAAGCAGTCTTCAGGAATAGATCTCCAGGCCTTTTGTACCTTAAAGATGACCACACACTGCTTCAATAATGGTGAGGTAGCGGGCTCTGCGGAGGCCAATCCATGACTGATAGCGTGTTTTTCTATTTTTTTGCTGCATTGGCAGTGTGTTTGGGATCATTGCCATGCTGAAAAATGAAGCCATTGCCAATCAGACACTTTCCAGATGGGATTGCACGGTGGCTCAAAATCTCATGCTGTTTTCCGTGTTCATAATTCCATCAGTTTTGACAAGATCTCCAACACCACTGACTGAAATGCAGCCCCAAACCATAACAGAGCCTCCAATTGATGGCTGTAGACACTAACTGTGGTACCTCTCTCCTGACCACCATATTGGTGATGATTTGAACCAGATAATTTAAATTTGGATTCATCACTCTATAAGACCTGTTGCCACTGATTTTTCATCCAGTTCTTGTGTAATTTGGCATATTTCAGGCGTTTCTCCCCATTTCATTTCCTTAAGCGTGGCTTCTTGACACTCGCACTTCCACTGAGACCATTTCTGATGACGCTTCAGTGAACAGCAGATGGATCGACTGAATGGTCAGGTGCAAAAACAAAGGAGCTGTGCTGTTGTAGGAGAGTGGCATCTGTGGATGCAGCCCCAGCATTACTTCAGCCACTGAAGATTAAAGGACAGTTGGTGGAGCAGGTCGATGGTTTTTGGTATCTGGGACTCGAGATAGACAGAACACTGTCCTTTTCTTAGCACTGTGACTATGTCTACAAAATGGCACAGCAGCGCCTTTTTTTTTGCTGAGGAAACTCAGGAGTTTTAATGTAAGTGAAACATTTTAACAATCGTTTACAAGACACTCATCGAGTCAGTTCTCACCTATGACATCACATCTTGGTTCACCTTTCTCTCTGCTAAGAATAAATCAAAATTGTCACAGGTCACAAATAGGTTGAGAGCCACATTTAAGATAAATTTCCACTGCTTTGCAATGGACAATAAAGTTTTTCACTTCAATTCAATTC
The DNA here is from genome assembly GCA_015106715.1 of Bujurquina vittata. Classification (NCBI taxonomy): domain Eukaryota; kingdom Metazoa; phylum Chordata; class Actinopteri; order Cichliformes; family Cichlidae; genus Bujurquina; species Bujurquina vittata. The sequence continues at coordinate 100,146 of VUQK01013564.1, read as the reverse complement.
AATCTCTCAGGTGATGTGTCAGGTCTTTGCTGGATTTTTTTTTCCTATTTCCTAATGAACATGAATTTCACATACTATTCGTCTCCTGTAGATAGTTTTTTAGGCCCGGCAGTTCTTCCTTTGTCCTCCAGTTTTCCAGTTTCTTTACACATTTAATTTTTTTAATTTTATTTTTAAGGACACACTGCAGACCGTGCAGAGATATGCCAGCTTTTCAGCTAATATCTGTCAGGAAATACTATTTTATGCCTGTCAAACTGTGTTATCGTTGGCATTTTTCATACTCAACTAAAGAAATGGGAACAAATTATATGTTTTACAGCAGGCTGCTAGAAACAAAGTGCCTAAAGATCTAATTTAAAATTGGTTCTGTGCTAAGTTGTCTGGTATGTGTAGACACAACACTGAATCATCACTTGAGTTACCTGGCTTTTTATGCTTGAATGATGGATTAATAAATAGGGGGAGGAAATTCCTCTGGAAAGGGTCAGGTACAAAGACTGGACTAAAAGACCTTCAGAAAGCCTGCAAAACCATTAGCCACAAAAAAAAGTACAAGACAGTCTGGCTCTTTGGAAGCAAAACATAAAGAAATGATGGGTGGCTCAGGACTTTTGTTAGAGGGTCCTAAATACCAAACTGGTGACCTTCTAGGACTTTGGTGACAGGTGAGCAATGGACATTTGAAATGTGAAAACCCAATTCAATGTTGTCAGCACGTCTTTTAAAAAATGCAAGATGACTATAATGCTTGGTACATGTGCAGCGTATACCTGCAAGTATATAAAATATTCAACCTTCACATGTCAAAAAGTTATTTCCCTCTCCTCCTTCTTCTTCTCTGTTGGCAGTCTGCTTCAATAAGCCGTAATCATCCTCACTGTAAGCTACCAGACTGATCAATTATCTTCTTTGCTCGCATAAGGATGCGCACGATTGATCAGTCTTAGTAGCTGCAACAGGATTATCCACTCACCAACAGATTGTGGCTAAGAAAATGCCCATTAATTAACCTCTCAATATCATTGTCACAGCAAAAAGTAATTTGAAGTTTGTAACAGGGCACAACATTTCTTTTAGATTATGTTTTTTATTAGATAAAAAAAAAACCATAAAAGAGGAAATATGAAGCTCAGGGGCAAAAGATTAGAGGTTCACCTTGCTCATGCGGTGTTCCATTTGGCTGGGATACAATGTTACCTGATTAAATAAAAATCTTACAAATTACCATACGTTGCTGCAGAGCACACCTTAATACATCACATTATTCAGCCCCAGAATTCTTCCCATGAGTGCAATCCAAGCCAATGACAACTAAGTGTGTCCTAGTACCCAGAGGCACTGAGGTGTTTAGTTTAGTTTTAAGACCTACACTCATTCACTCTCATAATTACACACAATGCGCCTCAATAGCACTGCATCTCATAAGCACAAAGTCACACACACACACGAGCCTACATGGGGTTTTTAGACACACAAGCACACAAACACACACTGTCAATCTTTGTCCCATTACTGCTTATGGAAAATGGCTTTCCAGCTACTCTGCATTATTCTGAGATGATAGATGCTGCGTAAGGGAACAAAAGTGGGTGATACATTATTGAGCCTTTGAGAATGCTAACACAGTGGTGGGACTTTGTTTTACTCATTCTCTCAACCCAGCCTGCTCTCTGCTGGCGTAGCTGGTAAAATATTCATCCGACATAAGGCACAGCGAGCGCTATGGCACAAAAGGGGCTTTTGGAACATCCTCCCATGTGCAATTTAACCACACAAGTTGCAAGAAAATGCAAACAAGTGCAAACTTTAAAGGTCAAACTCTTGACATCTTGTGAATACAGACCCCACCCCCCCCTTCCCAAACAACTGTTTGTTAGTCATACACCCCCCGTATGTGGCACTCATCCCCACGTCTATACAGTAACAGTTGATTTGCTGGGGACTAATTTTAGCCACAGATTAACACACATTTGACTAGTTAGTTTTTATGCCCCATGATTAATTCAGACCAAACTCTGGTCTAATTCAATGTAATGAAGGAAAACGCCAAGGCTCAGTGATTTATCATAGCCAGTTTTGGACAACAATAAAGGTCTCAAAGTTAAACTACAGTAATGTGCAAAAAGATTCAGCCATCCCTCATTTCTTTATGAAGGATGTTTGCCAAGTTTTAAACTAACAGTCCTTTGGGAATCACCTGGTTGGTGCAAAAATAAGATTTTAAGGCTGTTCAACTGTGATAGTTTTGTCTTCTTCTTTTAGATGGGAACAAATGCATTTTTTGACAGGCTGCTGGAAACAAAATGTCTAAAGATATGTCTGTTATCAGGAAGCCTGGATAAGTACTGCTCGAGATCGCTTTAAAAAAATTATACTGTAAGGAAATCTGACTACTTGGAAGCAAAATATGAAGAAACGGTGGGTGGCTCAAGACCTTTACACAGCACTGTCCAGCTCTAGAAAGATACAATTATTGTTTGCAATGTCATAAATACAAACATCACCAGTTTTATTTTTATTTTTTTTCTCAAGCATCTAGGAATTAGAACATCATGTATCATTTTCCAGCAAACAATTTGACATTCAGCGACAACCTTTCAACCAAGATTGGTGTGTCATGGTTGAAAAAACAAAAATGAAAAAATGAATGCTGTGCTCATATCCAGGATGTTACCTGGGCGTCTGCTGGATGTCCTTCATTAACGTCTGCTGGATGTCCTTCCTGCTCTACCCAATAAGGGGGAGCTTGTTTACAAGAATTTTTGTATACACTCCTTTGTCAATTAGAACAAAACAAACATCTCGCAAAATAGATTGTACACATAACCGTGTCAGTGCTCACACTGAATTTGATCCTATTTGAGTCAACTGGCCTTCACAGTATGAGGCGTACTTATGATGATGGAAGGCAAGGGGGTGATTGATGGCACAGGGACAGTGCAGATATCAGTTTAAAAAATGCATTCCTTAATACTAGTGTTTGCACACTAAGTGTACTTAGCATGGCTGCATGATCATAAACATTCCGCACCCCAATAAATTATCAGCAAAAAAGCGCTGCACTGCATGCATTTTCATTCTCTCAACAACATTATCAATATTTATCGGTTTAAAGAAAAAAATAATCTGGTCATCTGCCTCGTAACCACACTGCAGTGTTTTGCAGTCTTTACCCATAGACACAATGTCGCCGTCTCAATGATGCTCCAAGGGTTTTATCTGCTCCGCAGATGCGTGGTGGATGGATCAAACCTTTACTTTGCAAAACAGACATAACACCACTAAATTACGTCTGCCATCAATGTCATGGCTCATACATTTTGATGCTGGGTTAATGTGAATTTAAATGGGTCGATATGCGCTTCACCCGCTTAATCACGACCCCCTGATTTGATTTTGTATCTCCCTCGGTGAGCTAATATTCCAGAGATTAAAATTTCATGTGGAGCTCATATCAAAAATCCATTATTAACACGGAAGATGGGCACGTTGGCCTTAGCCTCCACCCAAAGGAGACAAACTCATGCACACGTTAGTGAGCAGGCACACATACATGCAAAGTTACTTTTTGTTCCCTCAAGACTTCATGACAAATTCACCCCTTCTTTGTAGAAATATTGAGGATTTTCCCTATAAGCTGCGGTTATGTCCTCGGCCGTGCTCCCTCGGCAACATTCACAAATGTCTTTTCCGGTTTCATAATATATTTTCATCACCATAACCTTCGTATTTTTCCATTACGGTGTTTGCAACAACAGCTCATTGTGTTGTGGCCATGGTAAATGCATTTTCCCGTCTTATGCATCATTCATGATATCATTTCTGAGATTGAATTCCTCCTGGCTGACATCATGTGGAGGCGGAGAGTGGTGGTGAAGGTTTTTGGTTTTTCAGTAGAATGAGGAAGGTGTAAGAGTGTGTGTATGTGTGGAGGTGTGTGTAAAAAGGGAAAAGACGGTGAACTGTTTGATTTTCACTACAAGCACAAGGTCCTCTCTTGGCAAAAGCGGTGCATCTTTTCAGTTTGTAAAAGACCTCAGCTTATTCTCTCGTCTGTCTGCTATCATCACTAACTCCTGCAGATTTTTACACTTTTAGATTGATTCACTAATTCCTCACAGACTGGAGACCCCTTGTTTGGGCTTACTGACTTTATCAAGAGCACTTAATCGCTGTTGGCTTCCTACTTGTGAATACAGGTCAATTAATTTTGGCATTTAACCACTTTACACCCAGCAGTGCCATTCATTTAAGCCTTTCTCTATCAAATGTGAAGAGAAGTCATTTTTATTTTTGAGTGAATTAAAAATGTCATTGAATGAATTGAAAAAAAATAACAAACAATTTCAACAACTAAATAGAGAGAGCTGTGATTTAAACATTTGTTTTGTTTCTTCACTGGGACTGTGAAAGGCCTCAGTTATTATGGACAGCGGTGCTGGACAGCCACAAAGTTGGAAAAGCTCTCCCTACAGCCAAATATGCTTCAGATGAGTACTTCCAAAACAGGGGTTTGTGTACCACAAAGGGCAGATCTGCACTGGAGTACACACAAGAACTGCACAGCTTATGTGACAAAAAAGGAATTTGGAAATCATTTTGTAAAAAAAATAAAAAATTGAGTATGTCCACATACATTTGTATTTAGGTGAAAAATACAAATACATGCAAATCTGATCCGTAACTCGTCAAAAAGTCAGAAATGACAGCTTAATGTAGCCGATGAATGCTTGGAAATAATCTGCTTTTGCCATTAAATTAAACAAATGTAATAATAACGTTTATGTATGATCCACCACAGGATCATGTCTGCAATTAATTTTTTTAAAAATAATTCTTCAAAGATATTGCTTCTATGGATGAGCACAACGAGCATATGAGCAGATATTGTTGTGGGCTGTTATAAGCTGTGGAAAGTACCAGACAATAAATGTTGGGAACCATAGCTCTGTGTTCCTAAGATCAGAGCAATGCTGCACATTGACGTTTGCACTTAAACAGTCCTAATAATCCCACATGTCTCCAACATGCCGCAGCCTCTCTCATTCAATAAATGCTGCTCTCAGACCCACCACATACGTTCCTCAGAGCTGCCCATGACGGGGTTTACCTCATCATAAAATTGTCATATATGTTAACTCCACGGCACATGGGTGAAATGAGCCGTGATAGTGGATCTTAGGAGACTTCAACAGGCTGCGCATGTCTGTGTGAGCAATGTGTTCACCAGACTAGCTGTGTCAGGAGATCAAAGTTTGCAGAGGGTGAGGAACACAAAGTCACACGAATGCACGACAACATGTATCTACTATGACTGTCTCTAAAGCTCTCAAATACAAAGCACTTGCACAGAATTGCATACAGTCACAGCTCTTCTTCAATGTAGTTTAAAAAAACTGGCACATGCAATATGTTGACAAGTCAGATTCAGTGTTAAGATGACAGCTAGGATGTGCGAGACTTTCAGGAGAGTGGTACAGCATCATCAGAAAGCAGGAGACTGACAAGCTCTGTGTTCCCCTCCGCACTCCATCACCTGCTCTCCAAATGGAGGCACAATGCAATTTTCACTTATGAATCTACTGCAAAGCAAATAGCATATGCTGTTTGCCTACTCCACAAACACACCCTGAATTACTACCCTGGGTCATGGACTCATTTGTTATTCCTTAATGTGCCACTACTCACCGGGGAACACTAAGGCTGCTATGTGAAACTACACAGCGATGTGAGCATCATATGTCTAACTGTAGCAGAAATACTTTGCCTTAGCTCTGTCACATCTGTACAAAGAAATGAAAACACAGTGGAGGCGAGAGCCACAGAAATATTGAAATATATATTAAAGAGTTATTTCTCAATGGAAAACAGCAACAACAAAAGTAATAAAAAAGCAATAATGGAAGTGTTGTGCGAAGAAAGCCACTCAGAACAAATCAACATTTATGTGACATCAGTCAGGTTCGGTCATGGAGCTGATGCAATGATTTTCAATTACAAAACGGTGATCTGGAGTATTATTACTTCCATTTCAGTCACACAACACTGGGTCTTGAGAGCTGCTATGGTATGCTGATTAATTCCCTTTTTTAATACTTTTCTTTCCACAAAATCAGGTATTTATATATGTTATTTAAGACACGTTAAACAGACTTTAAGGTTCTGCGCATGCATTTATTAGATGTGAAAACTAGTCTTAATGAGGTGTTAGTACAAGAACTAACAATCAATCTGTACATAATTACATCTAGAAATATATTTCCTGCCTCGCTGGTAAAATCTCATTCCTTAGTTTCTTAATGAAATATGCGAGTAAACCTGCAGAGCAATTACATATATGTACACTATGCAAACAAAAATATGAGGCCATTGGTCTTTTCAGTCCCATTGCCACAGGTAATCAAGCTAATCAAGCACCTAGCCATGCACTCTGCCTTTACAAACATTTGTGAGAGAATGGGTCATTTTAAAGAGCTCACTGAACTCATGAGTGGTACTGTAACGGGACACCACCGCTGCAACAAGTCTGGTTTTTTTTTAATTTCTTCCCTCTGTATTTCTCTCATTCCTAAGATGTAACGTTACAGTTCGGGGTCACCAACTGCTCTTCTGGATGAACGGGTAAAAATCTGACACTCCAAAACGTTGTAGCGTTCCCAGAAGAGTGAAAGCTGTTGTAGATGCAAAAAGGGATGCCGACTCCATCTGTTCATTCTGTAGATGTTGATTAGTTGGCCCGATCCTTTTGTCCGTATACGTGCAGCATACAGGCTAATCACAAGAAAGTTGGGCATAAATAAAGTTTATTTGTCCAGTGTGAATCTAATCCGAGATTACAAATTATGAGCTGGAATCGAGCAAAACAGGTCAGCAAAACGGTGGTGGTGGTGGTGGGGGTGGGGGTGGGGGTGGTGGGGGGGGGGCTTAATATGATGCCTAATTTTTTTCTAATGCTAATTTCTCAGGAATTAGATAATTGCAGTAATTCAGTATTATTTACAAGCTTTTCATACATTTATGATTATCTTTTATTTAATAAATTAATAGTCATATAAAAAATGACATG